>LZPO01017289.1:717942-730321 GCA_001675575.1 Neotoma lepida | reverse complement strand
TGCCACCACTACCTGGCTAGCTTCCAGTTTTATAGCCCAGGCTCACCTTTTACTGGTTGTTTGGCACAGCTAATTTTAGGAGACAAATGTATAAAATTTACAAAAACAGATAAATGCTTTAACTTCAACAAATCAATGTACTTTATTATTTTAAGGTTTATTTTTATTATTTGTAATTACATATAGATGTGTGGGTACATACATGGGAATATGCATGTGGCTGCAGGTATTTGTAGGGGTCAGAGTCAGTAGATCTCCAGGAACTGGAGTTATAGACAGTTGTGTGCTGGGTCCTTTGGAGGAGCAGCAAGTGCTCTTATCCACTGATCCACTCTCCAGCCCTTCAACATGTATTTTAAAACTCAGTGAGTTGGGAATAAATCTCAGTGATATACCACTGGCCTAGTAAGTCTATGGTCATACTAAGTACATACTCAACCATGAGCTCTACCATCAGCCCCTAACAATATTTTAAAATCTCAGAAATCCAAATGATTTCATGTGGTTTTTCTGTGTAATTTTGCAAGCATGTTGGTAATGTTTTTTAAAACTATATATCATGCTTTGGGAAAACTGATTAATTTGTACAAGTTAGTTTCCTACTCTCTAGAATCAGAGCAAACTCTCTTCCCAGAAAAAAAGTAGTGACTTGCCTGTTGTGGATGTCACTCAAGCCTTTGCAGGAATCCACTGTGATGATGCTGTAGGAATACAGGCGCTCTCCCTCTGGAGGTTCCCAGCAGTCAAAGATCCCTGCCATTGTCAGCAGCCTCCAGTTGTCCCAGACCTTTTCCTTGCTGTCAGGGCTGTCTGAAGCATCATTCCCATCGGACTGGAAACAGCAGGATTAGACATGCTGAGTGCCGCTTTAGACCTGACTGCAGATCAGGTACTTTGAAGCAATTCGGCCCATTTTATTTTGACCCTATCTGACCTACTATCATCAACACCAACAGGCTTCATGGCAAGTGTCTACTGAAGCTGTAGATTTCGGCTTCTTAATACTTTCAGAATTTAATACCTTCATTTGGTTTCAAGCTTTTGAAAATCTAGCTCAGGAAGGGCCTATAGCCAGGGAGAGTGTGGCTCCTGGGAAAAGCCCTCTGGTTTGTCACTGCTCACCTAAAGCACAAGGAGACATCAGAGAAAATACAAGCCTGTGCTGAATAAAGATAATGAAAACAGCAAGATCCAACCCAGTTCTAGTCCTATGATAGTGACTTGATCTCATATTTAAAGGCATAAGAGAAGAATTCCCAGGAATAACTATTACTTGTTTTGGTCTTTGTCTTATAGACTGTGTTTAACAATGACCAAAAATTGTAAGAAACATAAAGTTAGAAGAAAGATTCTATTGCCAAGAGAAATCCTCAGAACCAGACTCAAGGCATGATTACATTTCCCAGATGGCTTAGTTAAAACCATAAAGGTTCTTTAAATCAATGAACATTACCTAAACTGAAACATAGAGAAAAAGAAAAATTCAGAAGATACTGTTCAAGAACTACAGGACAATATCAAATAATCTAATACATCTATAGAACATAGATAAGTGCTTTTTCAGACAAATAAATCCAGACTTCAAGCTGGGCTTAGTGGCACATGTCTTCAATCTCAACACTCAGGAGGCAGAGGCAGGCAGATTTCTGTGAATTTGAGGCCAACCTGGTCTACATAGGAGTTTAGGACGGCCACAGCTACATCACAAAGAAACCCTGTTTCAAAAACAAAATGAAACAAAACCCCAGAAACATAAAACAAAACAAAAAACACTCAATTAAAAAGCAGCTGGGGAGATGGCTCAGTCAGTAAAGTGCTTCCCACATAAGCATGAAGACCCAAGTTCTCATCGCCAGTACCCACATTAAAGTTGGACATGGTGGCCTGTGCATTATCACCACTGGGAGCTTGCTAGCCAGCCAGCTGGCCTAGACAAATCCGTGAGCTTCAGTCCAGTGAGACCCTGTCTCAAAAAGTAAGGGCAACTGAGGAAGACGTGCGACATCAGACTCTGGCCTCTATCTGCATAAGCACACATGGTCATGTGCATCTTCAAGTAACAGTGCATGCACTCGTGCACACACACGCACGCGCGCGCACACACACTCACACAAAATGTAAGTAACAGTAAAATTAATGAGATAAATAAAAGAGAATTAACAAATATTTTAACCCAATTATTTCAATAATTATAAATAAACATAAAAGACTTCTTGTCAGATTATCTGAGAAAGACAAGCTATGTGCAAAGTCCATGTGTTACTTCCTCTGGAAAGCCTTCCATGATCCCTAGTCTGAATTTGATGCTGTAGTGAGTCCTTAAAATTGTACAGGGGTTCCTTCACAAGTGTTCATCACTACATTCCTTCATGTTCTTTTCTCTCTCTCTCCTCACCCCCACCCCTTCTCCAGGGCAAAACACAGTGAGGCCTCTGAAAAGGGAAAAAAAAGCATGGATGGAAGGTGGCAGTGGTGGTAAATTGGAGAGAAAGTAGGGGGAGAAAAAAGGGAAGGAGTNCTAGAAGTGCTGAATTAATTAATTTTTCTTAATTGTAAAAGAAAAAAAATCCCATTAGAGAATCTAAATGCAAGCTTTAACCTCATCCCTGAAATAACACAATAGGCAGGACAAGCATACTGGCTTGGTGTATGAGTAAGGGCTAGTAGTGAGGTCTGGGACCAATCCTGGTACCAGTGGCCCCTTACTAGAGCAGAAACATCTCTTGAAGTGGTAGCAGTCAAATGGTATCTCAGATCTCCAGTGGTAGAGGCTTATTTGAGTGGAGAGGCTTTCTTCATTTTCCTTGGAAGAGGGATAACATATGGCTAATGAACTGACTGGATACCAGGAGAGCTGAAAATGGTTCTACCTTTTAAAGCTGGATAGTTTGCTACCACTGAAGAACCTTAACTAGATATGAACACACTGAAGAATGCAGTACTATACACCTACAAAGAAAAACCCAAGCTTGTCAAAGGTGACTAGGTAAATGAAGAGGCTTAGGTGAAAAACCCAAAGAAAGAAAGAAGGAAAATTGTAAGGCTGGTGGCACAAAGAAAATAATTGTAAGAAAAAAAGTGAAAGTATTCAGTTCAATTTGGTTTTGAAATGTCTAAGGAGAAAATAGTTAAATCTTATTTATTTATATCAAACAGACAAACAAAGCCAGATCAATCAGTGACTGAACATCCTAAACTGTTTTTCTTGCCTACCTACTCCTCTCCTAAAAAATCAATCTTCAGTATTGGCCTACCCACATACACCATCTTGCTAGGCATGGTGGCACAGGACTTTAATCCCAGCACTCCAGAGGCAGTTGGATCTCTGCAAGTTCATGGCCAGCCTCGTCTACATATCGAGTTCCATGACAACCAGGGGTACACAGAGAAATCCTGTCTCAAAGTAAACAAAATAACACACATCTTAGAACCAAACAACACTCTGCCCATCTCATTTTTAGCCCTTTTTGCCTTCTCGAGTTTCTCTAGTGACAGAATTTTAATAGGTGCATAATACTAAATCTAACTAAAAAGAAAACATAATGTTGGCATGTTTGGTTTATTTTCAACTTTCTAATGTTAGGATGGGAACCATTTATATTATGTGTCTTACAATGAAAGTTCAATGATGGAAATGTTAAATATAGAATTACCATATGACTTAGCAATTGTAGAAAGTATATATCCACAGAAAGTATATATCCACACTAGAAAGTATATATCCACAGAAAGTATATATCCACAGAAAGTATATATCCACAGAAAGTATATATCCACAGAAAGCCTTCCCTGCACTTGAGTGTTCATAGCAGCAACGTTCTAACCAAAAGGTGGAAATGTAGTGGTTTAAGACAAAGCAATTCACCTGGCATGATGATGATACATGACTTCTTTGTTTGTTTTTGTTTTTTTTTTTTCAAGAGAGGGTTTCTATGTGTAGTTCTATGTGTAGCCTTGGCTTTCCTGGGACTTGCTCTGTAGGCCAGGCTGGCCTCCAACTCAGAGATCTGCCCTCCTCTGCTTCCCAAGTGCAAGGATCAAAGACATTCATTCACCACTATGCCTGGCTAGTACATGCATTTAATTCCAGCGCTTAACAGGTAGAACTGGGTAGATGTGAGTTTGAGGCTAGCCTGGTCTTCATAACAAATTCCAGTCCAGAGAGGGCCACAAAATGAGACCCAGAGGTGGAAGATAAATCCCTATTGCTGAAGACACCATGCACTTCAGAAACAAGGCCCAAAGATCCCTGAGCTGGAAGTGACTCAATGCCCATTCCCTTAGGACTAGTTTCTATGGGACAAAAAGTCACTATGTAAGCTTCCAAAGGAGGGAGGCAACCAATAACCTACCCAGCAGCTATGATGTTTATGAACCACATCAATGACTAGTACGGTATGATAACTCTAAGGGTACAGTAGTGGCACACATACCTTGGTGGTAACCAACAGCTCTTTAACTAGACTTAAGACCCATTCAACAAGAGGGAAATCATGCCCGGTACTATGAACCTAGTTAACTCAATACTAGTGAAGTCATGGTACTGGAGGAGAATCTACAACCACTACTTTACTAAACCAGAATAATCCCTAACAACAATTTAAGCATTTGTCCCTCATACCCACAGATAAGTGTAGTCTTTACCCCAATCAAGGAAACTTCTTTTTGCAACAAAGACCATTACAAAAAACCATAACCCATCAAAATGAAGTTATGGAGCCCAGTCTCAATGGATACATCTATAAAACATCCTGTACCCAAGGCTCAGAGAACACTACAGAAGAAAAGGTGGGAAGACTGTTTAAGAGCCAGAGGTTTTGGAGTTGGCTACGAGACTGGATCTCCTAATAATGTCATAAACTGAATTCCTAAAGTCTCAGCAACATGACTGCTCAAATATGAGCTGAACAAGGACACCAATGGACATGCCAACATAGATGGAGGAAAAGTCCACAAGGCCTCAACCCTACACAAACACAACAGCAATAGAGAAATGCTGGGAATGGGAGAGATAACCATTCCCAGGGAAGAGCACAGCAACTGGTTGTCTAGTGCCTGGTAGTCAGCACTGGAACCATTCATCATAAATAACATTATATGCCTGGTAGTCAGCACTAGAAACATGCATCATAAATAACATTATATGGACTGAGCAGATTATACCTACGAATATGTGTGTGCGTGTATATATACACACATATACATATATGCATGCAATAAGAATGAAAAAGAAGCCATGAAACATGGAAGGGGTATATGGGGTATTTTGGATGGAGGAAAGAGAGAAATGTTAAAATTATATTATAATCTCAAAAATAAACAAATTACAGACATGTATTAACTTAATGATGAGATAGTTCAGAGAAATGTGGCATTAGGAATTTTTTTGTGCTAACAGTGGACTGTACTTAACACACCCTAGATTACACAGCAATAAGTAGGGTCACTATCATACATGTGTCCTATTATTTACACCAACATTGCTATATGGTATATGACCTTAATTTCTTTCTCCGTCTTTCCAAACAAGCTGTTCATGCAATTGCTGATACCTTCTCTGTCTTGATTTGAGGAAAATAGATGAAGTATGGTTGTCTCTGGCTTGTTCCTTGACACCGCTGCCACTCATAGAATCCATCTGCTAAAACTACACAACGCCGTCCTTTTCCCAGAGGAACCTGAGAGAGAATATACAGGATATGGTCATAGTGACAGGATTCCATTATATGGACTATCAGGTTNAGCACTGTTCTTCAGTGGTAGAGGGCTGGCCTAGCATGTACAAGGGCATAGGTTCCACCACATCAAATATATGTGTGTGTGTGTGTATACACATATAAACCAAAACACTCAGATCTCATGTGTGACCCTAGAGGAGTTACCCTTCTCTTTCTAAATTGTTTGNTGGGGACTGAACTCAGGCAGGTACACTACCACTGAGCTACATGCCCAGAGGAATTAAATTTCTCTGCACCTCAAATATCAAGATTTCTTTTTAAGGAACTCCTATGTAGTTCAGGCTGGTGTTGAACTCACAGAGATGTGCCTGCCTCTATCTCCTGAGTTCTGGGATTAAAGGCATATACCACTACACCTGGCTTTAGACAGTCATTAAAAAATATACATTTATTTCTATGTGTCACAGTACATATTTGTGTTGCAGGGATATATGATCACACTGTGAATCCTGAGTTTGAATTAATTAAATAAAATCAACCTTGAGTCAGGAGGTGGAGCCAGCAACTAGTTGACAGAAAGTAGTCATTGAGAGTCAGAGGGAGTCCCAAAAATGGATAGAGAGATGCACAGGAAGTAGGAGAGAGGGACTTTGAGTGTGGCAATGCTTTTTGGTTTGGTTTGGTTTGGTATGGAAGAGGCTCTCTTTCTGAGACTCTGGTGAAGAGGGAAGGTCAGCTAGTTGCTTGTCAGTCTCTTTGAGCTAGCAAGTTTCCACTCCAGCCTCTGACTCCTCAGTCTTTATTGGTAAATAGAACAAGAGAGATTTAGTTAAAAACTACATTTTGTGGCAGCAGTTACTGACTGAAACAACAGTAGATTCAGGTGCAGCCTCTGTGCTGACAGAAAAACATGTAAGTAAAAGGACAATTTGTGGGAGTCAGTTCTTTCCTTCTTCCATGTGGGCTCCAAGGGATCAAACTGTGGCCCTTATGCTTGGTAGCAAAAGCCTTTACCTACTCAGCCATCTAAGAGGCCCCATATCATTTGTCTTGTGTATCAAGTCACCACTCAACTAAACAGACGTTAAAAAGATTAAATAACGTACATGTTGTACCCTGAGTCCCCAAAAGACCAAGAGACAAAATCCAATGCAAAAGCAAAGAGTTTTTTTTTATTGTTGTGAGTTAACTTGGGCCTCTCTGTCTGTCTGACTCAGCAGTAGAGCAGGAGGGACCCTGAGTAACAATGGGACAGGGTTTTTATAGGGAGAAAAGCAAGGGGCGGGGTCTTGAGGTCTACAGACTACATAGGAACAGACTCAGGATTGGTTTATGTGAGTGGCAATTATGTTAGTAACTTTTAATTGGCTAGGGTTAGTTGGGGGTTACAGTTATTCATGTTTGGGCAGGCCTGGACAAGTCCTAGGCTTTGTCCTTGAGCTGCTGTGGAGGCTGGTTGGCCTAGCACATACTGACTGTGGGGGCTGGCTCAGTGACCCAGGCTTGGTGAGTCCTATCTCCTGTCTCTTCTGGCAGGGNCATCAGTGATTGTCTTTTAGTGCACGGCCCTCCCAGAATCTACTTGCTCAAGTATCAGGAAACTGAAATTGAGGCCTGATCTCTGAGAGAAGACTGAGTAACCTGTTATAGCTTCTCTTGGTCCTTTCAGTACATACAGGCAAAAAGCGCTTTCCCACTGAACAGGAACAACAGGTACAAATGGCAGCCAGTATTGTATAGCAGTTTCCTTCATGAGGGAAGAGGAGACTCAGAAGACTCCAGAGGTAAACAAAACAACACACCTGAGGAAGTAGAAACTTGCCAGACTGTAGAGGGCCCCTCCACAGCTATACAGGAGAAAACAACAGCTCTCCTAGGGAAGGAGACAGAGCAGCCCACTGCAGAGAGATCCAGAGGGGCAGCTTGTAAGAGCTGAGGTGGTTTTCAGTGATGCTGCTTTTTGAGTCATCCCTACTCCTGTAAGTGACCCCATACCCATACTCCTCTTAGTAACCCCAATAAAAACACTGGTTCACCAAGCTGAACTTTTGTCTGTCTTGGGTTCCCTTTCAGGGGTAAGTAGATGTGTGTGTTGCATTTCCCCAATTAAAGTTTGCCAACAATAGTCTCCACAGTAAGTTCCAAGTGGACCATGCTTTCTAGTATTCACATACTATCTCATCCTTTCCCAGACTGAATTAGGCTGGCTCTGAATGACAAATAGAATACAGCACAAGAATACTGTAGATTGGCAGACCAGGTCACAAAGTTTTTGTAGCTTCTGTTCTGCCTTCTTGAACCATGAGCACTGCAGTAAATGAGGTGCCATATCAGAAGCTTGGCTAAGGCACACTCGTGCTCGGAATGTAGAAAGGCTTCTAGTTGTTCCAGCCATACTAGCTATGGTATCAGCCATGTGTGAAGAAGTCATTTATCTGTCTTAGTTTGCTTTCTATAGCTATAACAAAACATCAAGCCCAAAAGCAAGTTGGGGAGGAAAGGTTTTATCTCTGTTTATAATTTATCATGAAGTCAGAACAGGAACTCAAGGAAAGAACTGAAGTACAAGATCCCAGTGTTGTGGTGAACAACTTTAATTCCAGCACTTGTGAGGCAGAGGCAGGATCTCTGTGAGTTTGAGACTAGCCTGGTCTACAAAGCGAGTTCCAGGACAGCCAAAGCTACACAGAGAGACCCTGTCTCAAAAAACCACTAAATTGAATTCAGCACTAAATGAAGCAGAGGCCATGGAGGGTTGCGGTTTCCTGGCCTGTTTCACACGGTTTGCTCTAGGTTTGTTTTTTGTTTTCCGTATTACCCAGGATCTCCTACCTAAGGGTGGAACTGACAACATGGAGCTGGGACCTTTCACACAAATCACTGTTCAAGAAAATGCCCCACAGACATGAATGACTACAGGTTAATCTGATGGGAGTATTTTCTCAATTGAGGTTCCCTCTTCCCAGCTGACTCTAGCTTGTATCAATGTGACAAAAAAACTAACCATCACAACTACCATAGTTATCTACTCCAGCCTGGTAAGTACATCAGACATTCCCAGTAAAAACTGCCTCGCTGAGCTCAATTAGTCCACAGTATATTTGAGCGATAATTGTTCATTTGTCTTTAAAATTTTATTACTTTTATTTACTTTTGGTGGGGAAGGGGCTGATCATGCTACCGTGGGCATGTAAAAGTCAGAAGACAACTTGTGGGAGTTGGTGCTGTCCTTCTACCATTTATGTTCTAGGGGCTGAACATAGGTCATTAGCTTTGGAGCAGGTACTTTACTCAGGGAACTTTCTGTCTGTTACCTCCACCCCCATTTTGAGATTAGGGTCTCATTGTATACCTCTGCTTGGCNTGGAACTCACTATGTAGACCAGGCTGGCCTTGAACTCACAGAGATCTGTTGGCCTCAGCCTCCCAAGTGCTGGAATTAAAGGTGTGTGCCACCACACTGAGCCAATTATTTTTTGTTTTAAATCACTTTTCAACTGCTGTAATAAAACATCATGACCAAGACAATTTATTAAAAAAAGTGTTTGTCTTAGTTACTTTTAAACTGCTGTGGTAAGACACCATGGCTAAAGCAACTTGAAGAAAGAGTTTTATTGGAGGTGTACAGTTTCAGAAGGTGAGTTCGGGACCATCATGGGGGGGAACACAGCAGCAGGCACAGGCAGGGTGCTAGAGTAGAGTTATTATATCTTGAGGCACAACCAGCAGACAGAAAAAGTGATAGAGCTAACTGGGAATGTCATGGGCTTTTGAAACCTCAAAGCCTCCCCTCCCAGTGACACACTGTAGCACAAATCCTAATTGGTCTTAATAAAAACCCAGAGCCAGATATCGAGGTAAACGCTGAAAGATCAGAGACAAAGGAACAAGCCACAGCCACCTCTCACCTCACCAACTCCTCAGCCAAAAAGACTGAGCTCCTGTTCCCAACAGTCTTACATTCTTTATTCCTTTTCACTGCCCAGCCATATCACTTCTTGTCTCAACCTCCCTAGTGCTAAGATTAAAGGAGTGTATGCCTCCCAAGTACTGGGAGCAAAGGCATGAGATCCCAAGTGCTGGGATTAAAGGTGTGTGCCACCACTACCTGGCCTCTATGGCTAACTAGTGGCTGACTTTGTCCTCTGATCTTCAGGTAAGATTTATTTGTTAGAGCATACAGAAAATATTACACATTTTCCCTTTTTGTCTAAAATAAAAAAGATTATAACATATAAGAAAAACTATATACAATAAGTACAATAACTATATATAATATATATACAGGCAATAATTACATCAATAATGTTTAGTCTATTAATACTTGACAAATTCAGAGAAAATACTCCATTGTTTATCCTATTTTGGTGAGTTCAAAATATTGTACCTAATTCACTTTCTTTTTTTTAATTTTTATTTTTTTAAAATTTTTTGAAGATAAAAACATTTGATGTACAACTGCAGGAGAAATAATATACAGATATCTTGAACCCTAATTCACTTTCTATTCTAACTTGTATTACCAACTGAAAACTATCTTTTGATGTCTCTCAAACTTATACACTTTACACCTCTTTATTGAGTTTCTTTTCTGAATTTATTAACAAGGAAAACTATAACTATCTAGTCTTCAACTCCAGAGACCCGAGAAGGAAATAATATTAACTGAGTAAGTAGGAAGTGCAAGCAAGCGACTTCCAAAAATTGTGAGAAATGACAGAAAGCTGGCTTCCTGGACAGAAACATGGCTTTCAGAGCTGGCAGAAAATGTGCCTCTGCCATGAGAGTAGCTTCTCAAGGAACCAACGAATGAAATTCATAGCACTAAATGCCCACATAAAGAAGTTGGAGAAATCTCACATTAATGGTTTAANAGCACACCTTAAAGCTCTAGAACAAACAGAAGCAAACTCACCCAGGAGGAATAGATGCCAGGAAATAATCAAATTGAGGGCTGAAATCAATAAAATAGAAACAAAGAGAACAATACAAAGAATCAATGAAACAAAGAGTTGGTTCTTTGAGAAAAATCAACAAGATAGACAAGGCCTTATCCAAATTAACCAAAAGGCAGAGAGAACATCCAAATTAACGAAATCAGAAATGAAAAAGGAAACATAACAACAGACAATGAGGAAATCCAGAGAATCATCAGGTCATAATTCAAAAACCTGTACTCCACAAAATTGGAAAACCTAAAAGAAATGGACAATTTTCTGGAAAGGTACCACATATCAAAATTAAATCAAGACCAGATAAACAATTTAAATAGACCCATAACCCCTTAAAAATAGAAACTGTCATAAAAAGGCTCCCAACCCCCAAAAAAGCCCAGGACCAGATGGTTTCAGTACAGAATTCTACCAGAATTTCAAAGAAGAGCTAATACCAATACTCTTCAAACTGTTCTGCACAATCGAAACAGAAGGAACACTGCCAACCTCTTTTTATGAGGCTACAGTTACCTGCTGCAAGCCGCAAAAATATATAAAGTAGGATTTNAGCTGATTATGACAAAGCTATACCTGGAAGAAGCCAAGCGCCTTCCAGAGGTCAAGCTGAGGCTTAAGGAGCCTTGGTGATATCTGGTTTCTGATTATTAGCNGTTTCCTACTATGAATTTCTCGTGTGCTATTGTAGCTTTTCCATCATTCTTTGGGCACAATTTCACTTCTACTAAAGGAATTTTTGGATAACCTTCTGAGCAGTAATGCATCCAGGATCCCTAATTGCAGGCCTTTCTGCAATTACTGTCATTAGCAGCATCTGGCCAGGACCATCCCCAGAAGGATGAAAGTATCTTATCAGAGATACCTCTGTACTCTCTAAGAACAGACCTAAGCATCCAAGGCAAAATGAAACTATGCCTGTTTCCTAGGTCAGGTGGATAGCTTTATTTCTTGTGCAATTTTTGCTGAGACCCTTATACTGCCTTACGAACTTTATAGACCTGTAATTTCTTACCTAACCACTTCCAGGAATGTTGGTTGATATACTAATGGGTTGTTAGCGCTCAGTTGACCTCCTCTTTTACCACTCTCTTTTNGTGTGGTAAAAGAAAGCCTGACGGACACTGCCTGAGGAAAATTCTTACCTGCCTTTATGACCCCATAAGAATTCAAGCCTGGTGACCTTGCTCGGGCAGAGGATCGATTTTGCTTGGGTTTACAATGATAAAGCTCAGAGTTGAGGGGGAGAACTTGAAGAATAAGGACTGGAGAGGAACGAACTAGGAGGAGGAAGAACTAGATTGAAGGGCTAGAAGAGAGTACTAGAGGAACGAGATGGAAGATGAAGAAGAGCCAGATGGGAAAGTACTGGATGGGCAAGAATGAGATGAGAAGGACCTAAATGAGGCAGAATTAAGATGAGAGAATTAAGATAGAGATTAGAGGTGACAGCAGATAAATACAGAGAGGAGGTAGGCATGAGAAACAGAACTGAAGCTGTGTAGATAGGATTTTATCCCAGAGGAATAAAGTAGATGGACAAGAGATCAGTGTACTTAGATTCATTTCCCAAAAATATTTCTTGCCATTTAGTAGTTTCTCTTCTGGGCCCCCTGGGAAGTATATTATTAAGGCTGGTCCTTAAATAATATACAAGAGTTACCCTGATACCAAACCACACAAAGAATGCAACAAAGAAAGAATTACAGACCAATTTCCCTCATGAATATTGATGCAAAAAAAATACTCAAT
>LZPO01017289.1:669700-689298 GCA_001675575.1 Neotoma lepida | reverse complement strand
CAGGACCCCAGTGGCCCCACTCTTACCTCTTCCCTTAGCATGGTGAACAGGAAGTTCATGAGTACGGCATGTTTGCGAGGATACTTCTGGCACAGGGCACTGATGGCCTGGACAACCACCACCTGTGGTAAAGAGACATGCATGAGTAGCAGCCCCTGACAAATCCTGATGACTTGCTCACTAAATGTCATAGAGCCCCTCCTTAGGCAAGACCATGCCCTAGGTCCAACACAAGAGCAAAACACCAGGAGGAACACCTCTCCATGCTGGGGCACACAGCCCTGAGGTCACCCAGGGAAGGAAAACATGGCAGTCTCAGTAGCACAAGTGAGGGTCTCTGTTCCCAAACCCTGCCTGGCCTTCTTCCCTCCTGCCTTGCACATTTTCACCCAACATTCCATTCTGTTCCCTTCTCGAGGTCTCTTTGGCATACTTCTTTCTTCCCTCTGCTTTACCCTCCCTTTTCTTTAATTGGCTCAGGCCCTCACATGGCTCTGACATCNGCCCTCTTGCTTNCTCCTAAGCCAGCTCATCTTCTGAGACACGAATCTCCTCCAACTCATCCTCCACTGTCCANAACAGTTACTCTCATTTGCAAATCTCTCCAAATTATATAGCTCATCGTATAGCTCACAAGCAGAGTAGATTTCTGTCCACTTTTCACAACCCACACTAGAATTTATCCTGCTGTATCAAAACTTGTTCCCACCATTCTCTGCTCTGAAGAAAACTCCCCAGTGACATATTTCATGACCCCNTTAACNTAACACTGAAATAATCTAACTATGGGAAATAAGAATCAGGGATGAGGGCCTGGGCATGGAGTGCAGAGCCCTGTCTAGTGATGGTAAGTCTGACTGTGGCAGCAGTTTTGAAAGGCATCACACATATACCTCATAACTGATGAGATCTGAATAAGTGCTCTAGATTGTACAATTGCTGGTTTCTTCACTGACACTATACTATGACTATGCGGGATGTTGGCATTGGATTTGAGAGAAATGCCCAGGACCTTTCCTCTTACTCATTTGCAACCTCCTGTGAATTATTTGAAAATAAAAGTTTAAAAATTGGGCTNGAGNGGTGGCTCAGAGGTNAAGAGCATTGACTGTTCTTCCAGAGGTCCTGAGTTCAATTCCCAGCAACCACATGGTGGCTCACAACCATCTGTAATGAGGTCTGGCGCCCTCTTCTGTATACATAATAAATAAATCTTTAAAAAAAAAAAAGCTCTTAAAAAAAAAGTTTAAAAATTACGATGGGTGTAGTGGCATACACCTTCAAACCTAGCACTTGGGAGGCAGAGGCAGGCAGATCTCTGTGAGTTCGAGGCCAGTCTGGTCTACAGAGNGGGTTCCAGGATAGCCAAGGACTACACAAAGAAACCCTGTCTCAAAAAAAACAAGCTGGGCGGTGGTGGTGCACACCTTTAATCCCAGCACTTGGGAGGCAGAGGCAGGTGGATCTCTGTGAGTTCGAGGCCAGCCTGGGCTACTGAGGGAGTTCTAGGAAAGGCACCAAAGCTACACAGAGAAACCTTGTCTCGAAAAACCAATAAATAAATAAATAAATAAATAAATAACAACAACCAAAAAACAATACCACAAGCCAGATACGAGGGCCAGGCATGTGCAATCTCAAGCATTTGGGAGACAATAGAAGGGAGACTGCTCCAAGGTTGATGTTATCCTGGGTTCTATTGAGTTCCAGGTCAGCCTGAGCTACAGAATAAGACCCTGTCTAGGAAAAAGAAAGACAGAAAGAAAAGGACAGCAAAAGCCCAAGAGGGTGATGTGTGATACACTCCAGCAATCCCAGAAGAAATGAAGGAGCTAACACAGGAGAATCTTGAGTTCGAGGCCAGCATGGGCTACATAGGGAGACCCTGTCTTGATCTGAAAAACAGAAAGAAAATAAATCCCAAACCACAATCTTTCCAAATGCCTTTTTTAACAATGAAAGCTATCACAAACTGTAGGTCTGTCAGTGAACAGCCTAGCCTGTGCTGACATCACCTTTGCCATCCCCAAAGCATCTGACCCCAGCTGGCCTGTCTCCCTGGAATTTTCCAAATACCCACTCCTGCCCTTGTCCGTGGCCCCTGCTGCCTTCCTCATCCATGCCTCCCCAGCGGCTACTAATGGAATGTCAGCTCCTCGCTGCATCTCGGGCTACGGCTTATTTACGTGTNTGTTCATTTGTTAAAGCTTATCTTTCCCAACAGAAGACATCTGCCCCATCCATTGCTGCCCACTTCTCCTGAAATTCCAGAACAGACAGCAAGAGCCCAATAAAAACTCCAAGAATCAATAAACAAACCCCTTCCTGGCCTAAAATGTACTGATCTTAAGGTTCAAAGGGACAGAGGACCAAAGACTTGAAGGCAGGCCTGTACACCGCAAGCTGGTGGCNTGGACAGCAGATTCAGAACATCTCCTTGTCTTGGGGACTGCAGGCTGAGAGGNCANGTGATACCTTGAACTCATCTGAGATCTCTGACATGAAGGAGGAAATCTGTTTCATAAGGCGGTCAATGCTGCTCTCACTCCCCGTCTTGAGGAGGGTGGTGATGGCCAACGTGGCAATGCTCCGGTTAGAGTCTGTGACCAGGTTTTCCAGATCCAGATTGCAGGCAGTCACTGCCGATGGGTGCTTCATGGCCACCTGCAGAGGGATCCAATTCTGTCATTTCACCTACAGGGCAGGCCTGGCCAGAGGTCCTTTGGGGACCATGTCTACTCCTCTCCCAGCCCATTCAGAGGGAGGAGACCTACTCTCAGCTAGACCAGGCCCGCTCCCTCCTCTCCACCCAACTCTTACCTTATTGAGGGTGCGGACAGCTGCATAGCGAAGAGCGGCCTTGGGTGAGCTACAGAAAAGCTGGAGCACTGCAGGGAGACAGACACACGTGTCAGGCTGCCCTCCATGCCAGGCAGTGGAATACCTGGGGCCCCGCGGGAGCAGCATGGGATCAAAGCTCTCAGGTCTATCACATGCAAGCCCTTGGCTCAGCAGATGCCAACAGAACTACCTTGTCAGTGAGGGCCTCGTGTCAATGGTTGATACATACATACTAAGCACCTGCCATGTGCTAGGCCTTTGCTGAGTGGGTGACATACCTGGCTGAGTCTCCCAACTCCCAGGGAACGGCAGCAAAGCAACTAAAATGACTTTTAGTTACCATCCACCCGGCAGGAGCAGGGTTCAAGTCAAGGGNTGTCCAGGCACTTAGCCACCTCTCTCCTTCCACACACAGCACCCAGTGGAACATCCCTCAACACCAAGCTAGGGAGCTGAGTCCTCCCTCAAGGACCAAGTTTATTC
Source organism: Neotoma lepida (assembly GCA_001675575.1). Classification (NCBI taxonomy): domain Eukaryota; kingdom Metazoa; phylum Chordata; class Mammalia; order Rodentia; family Cricetidae; genus Neotoma; species Neotoma lepida. Next base: position 685,974 of record LZPO01017289.1, on the reverse strand, counting down.
TGTCTGGGACAGTGCCAAAGAGTTGACCCCTACTGTTGTAGGGTATGTATGGTATGTATCAGGGACCATACCATTTCCTCAACCCTGGCCGCCCAGGGCTCACAGCTAAAGTCTATGTTCAAGCATAGTCTTGGANGGGCCTGTATTCTGGACTATCCGAGTTTCTTTCTTTATTGCTTAGCTTTTATTCTCTTGTCACTTGTTTAACTAACGCTTGTCTTAAAATAGGATAACCTACCTTCTAAAGCCTCTACTTTATGTCTTTCATTCTTCTGGAAATATGGGGATACCACAGGAGTACATTAGCCAGTGGGTGAATGCACCTGTTCATTTGTTTGTCCCCAAGGAGGAAAGGAGACTGCTCCTTCCATACTCGAATCCCATCTTTCCACCAGGTTTATACCACCACTGTGGGGAACTCTAGAAAAGCCCAATCATTGCAGCCCTCCTGTCACGCTCCTTTGCCTTTGGGCCGGTCCTGGTTAGGTGTTCATCCCTCTCTCTGACTCCTGGGATCTCTCACCAGCCAGTGCTCTGCACCAGCCCCTCGGCTCTTTCCGCTCTGGGAGCGTATTCTCTACTCCCATCCTAACAGCAGCACAGGGCAGGTGGACAAGGCACTGACCTGATGACTAGAGCACAAACAACACAAAGCTGCTCNATTCTCCTTAGTAACCCACACTGCACCCATGCTTGTGTCTCATACTGGGCTGGGTAGCTTTTACAGATCCCGCCTTTACTACCTACAGGAAAGAGGGCTATTCATGTTTCAGAAGGGAANTGAGGCCTACAGAGGAAGCTCAGAGGACAGGGACTTGCCTACTTGCTAAGAGCTCCAGGGCTACCCCATGAGCACACTGGGCTTTACAGGTCCTGGGCCCCAAACCCACCCCTCCCTCTGGAGCCAGCTACCTAGCAGTGCTAGTATGGACCTCACACTTCTCTCTTCAGCATCAAGATGGAACNGAAAACAGCCCACCTCAAAAGCAATGCCTGTGAAACCCCTAGATCAGGGTCTGTCTGAAGACAACCTCTGGCTCAGAGCCTGTGCCCAGCAGACAAACTATGCAGCAGGGAGGGGGACGTATGGAGACCTGACACGGCGGGGGCCAGCTCTTTGGCACTGCAGCCTGGCAGGTTGACAATGGCTGAGGCAGCTTCATACACCACCATCTCATGCTTGTTACGCAGGCAGCTCTCGATGAAGTCAAACAGCGGGCTATCACGGCTACAAAAGAACACAACACTGAGAAGTTAGGGACAATCCAGTGATGCAGGAAACCCCATCTAGCTGGCAGGAGACCAGTGTTCTCACCTGCCATCTTCTTCCTCNAGTTGCTTGCTGGCCACTCGGATCATCATGCAGTAGGCGAAGGGGGACTTGAGGCCGTGCCGGGTGAACTTACTGATCATCTTACTCACGGCCAGACGGTCATTCTTCCGCACGTGGTACAGAAGTCCTAGTGCATGGTACTATAGGACAGAGGCAGCACAAGAAACAAGCACGTAAGGCCAGGTCTACTGTTGTGCAGCACTGAGGCCACCGTATGTCTCTGGCTTCACCCTTCTTATTATAAGGAAAGTATAGCAGTCACATCCACACAGAGGGGCTGCAGCAATTTCTCCCAGCGCTCTGCAAAACCAGCTCCAGCATAATGCTCAACACACCACATACATGATGCTCTCATTTGCACCCGAGTTTTGGCAAGGACCCTGCAGGCACCCTGACTATGCCNGACAAGACACCAGAACTGAATGAGCTGCCCGAGAGAGCTGGGGGCAANACCTGAGCGTGGTCCTGTGGGACAGAAGACACAAACCCTTCTAACACCCAGAGGACTGGCCTGCTTGTTCGTGCTTATCTGTCCCACTCATGCCCAAGCTGGCTCTGGAGGGCTAGAAACCAGAGATGCCACTTGTAGAGGTGTAAGGTACCAAGGTCACTTCTGTTCTTTCTGTTCACTCTTAGTCAGTGGCATTTGAGGGCTAAGGTATGGCGCGTGTGTGCTTTCCATGTGGGTAAGTGTCACTGCTGACCCTTAGAGATGTGCTGATGGGTCAGTGCTGACCCCAAAGGCAAGATCCACACAAAGAGGGAAGAGTATGACAATCACCGAAGGAAAGGAACAAACCAGCCTTTCCCATCCCTCATTATCTATGTTTTCTCATTTAAGTCTTGCTCTTCCAACTTTCCAAAGAAACTGAGGTTCGGAGGGAGGTATACCAGGTTAGGTTACTGAGGNAAGTTTCTCAGATGCAAACAGCACATCACCAACAGAGCCAGCTCACCAATGGTTTGGATGGCCATTGGCCTACCTGGCCAGGTGGGCTGTAACGGCCTGTATTCCAAACCCTTCTCACCTGCCTTTCAACGCACTTGGCTATTTCAGCAGGTCCAGTAAGAAACTCCTTCCCAAGCACCCATGTGCTGCCCCAGCCGTTTCTCCCAAGTCCCCATCTCCCCACGCTCAGTGACACAAGGATGAAAGCTCACCCTGGCCAGAGCCCAGCAGCACTTGTGGACTGTAGACAATGACAGTATGTGATGCACCTACCTACTTGTTCTCAGCATCTTTCTTACCTGTACCATGATGTTGTCACTGGACGCCGCCTCCTGGGCTTCATTCACCCAGCGCTTGACTACATCAAAGCTGCATTTCAGCAGATGCTGTGGGCAGTGGAACTTGTTAAGGGGGTTAAAAGGTCATACCCACATCCCCTCTCAGATGCAGTCAGAGCCTCCCCACTGTCCTGATCCCAAGACCATGGACAGATAGCACAGCTGCCACCCTCATTCTCCCCACCCGGCAAATTTCCTGCCTGATCCCAGTCTGAACAATGTGCCATCTGGGGGGGAGGGGGATCAAAGCCACTCACCCCAGCTCTTCCCAATGGATCCAGAGTTTCTGGTTCTCTTCTAACAAGATTCTCAGACATTTTATTCTACCTTCAACCCAGCCCTGCAGGCCCAGTCACAGCTACGTACCAGGGAAGACACGAGGGCAGAGCTGGAGACACTGGGTACCTTGTCCACAATCGCTTGTTTCATGTAGCGCTCCACAGCCTGCAGCATGGTGCTCTGTGGTAGGAGAAGGCAAGTTCATGTGGAAGCAGTGGGGTGTGGAGCAAGNTAAACCCTTTCAGAAGCTCCTCTGAGCCATTCCCCACCCCGCTCCTCCACCTCATTCAGAGAGCTGCAGACAATCAAGAGTATGGACTTGAGAGCCTGGGAAGCAGGCAGAGGGCAAAGGAACTCACGTCAGTGATCTGGCAGAGGGCTCGCACAGCAGGACCACGGTAATTATCTTCTTTGCCAGTCATGTCTTTTGTCAGGCTGCCGGGGAAAAGAGGCACAGTGACCCCAGACCATCCTTTCCTCTAGTCTGCACCACCCTTGCCTGGATTTACCACACCAACCTCCTAACTACCATTCCCTCTGTTCTCACCCCTCCAAGCCAAGCTCTAACCCAAACAGTAGCTCTAGGCAGAGTTACAGAACTCACAACAGAGCTGGGCACAGTGGCACATGCTTGTAATCCCAGCACTCCCAAGTACAGGCAGTAGGATCACCATGACCTCAAGGCTTCCTAAAGCACCCAGCTGAGCAGCTTCTCAGTGAGCTGTCCTCTCCTCCCAGGCCTTTCCACGTATGGTTGTTCAGCCTGGACCTACTCCTTCAGAATCCAGACCATTCTGGAGGCCTTTTCTGNTCCAAGTCAAGCTGGTGTCCTTCTGTTCAGCTTTCACAGCCCGGCNGCCTGGCTATTTGCTTTAAATCCTGAGGCTGCAGAGGCTATGTTTTGTATAAGTTTCCTCTAAGATCGAAACATTCTATCCTTCAGGGACGCTGGATGCTTTTTAAGCAGGAAGGTAAACAACTCAAAATAGCTTCAGGAAGTCCCTGAAATTGACCAGCTTCACTAGGCCCCACCCTGCCAGAGTAAGCAATAAAAGCTGAGCTTCCCTCTCAGACCAAGAGCTGAGTGGCATAGAAGGCTCTGAGAGCAGACCAGCCTCCTGGAAGAAGCAGAAAGAAACCCGCCAAACTGCCCGCAAGAGGTTTAGACCAACTGAGGCACCAGGATGAGACACTCTCCAGCCAACTGAACTGCCTACAGGCTGTGCAGTGTGCTCTAGGTTCCCAGCTTTGTGAGTTGTCACCCACATTACTGTAAGCAACCCCAATAAAACTCATTAGTTCACCAAATTGGACTTTGGTGGTATCTGTACTTTGGTCTGTTGTGGGTTCACTATCTGAGGTGAGTAGATGTGTGTGCTGTGTCTCCCCAGGAACAGCTTTGTCACACAACACCATGGCTTGTTTGCTATAATACTTCCAGAATCACACATGGACTGATATACATTCAGTATCATCTTTCTAAAAAAAAATTTAGAGTTTATTTTTATTAGTTTTAGTAATGTGTAGGTGTGTATGTCTGCATGTGATTGTGTAAATGAGTGCAGGTGCCCTCCAACATATCAGATTCCTCTGAAGCTGGAGTTACAGATGGTTTTATATCTCCTGATGTAGGAGGTAGGAACCAAACTCAGGTCCTCTGGAAAGGCAGCAAGTGCTCTTAACTACTGAGCCAGCCCCAGTAAATACCATCATAATGCACCTGAATATGACTGTATGGACCCTTCCTTGCATTGCAGTGTCAAGAAGAAATAAGAAAACTGGGCCTTGGGTTTTGTTGTTGTATTTTGTTTGTTCTTTGTTTTGTTTTCTTTGAGATACTTGCTATGTAGCCCAGGTGGTTCAAACTAGCAGCAATGCTCCTGTTTCTGCCAAGTGCTGGAAGTACAAGTGTGCACGATCATGTCCAGTTTTGATTCTCAGTTCTCAAGGACATTTGTACTAGTGATATCTGTCCCTAAATTACTCAGCTTAATGAGGACACCAGTACTTGGCAAACAGACTTCTTCATAAACTCCTTGCACTCTGCTTTTCTTTTCCTTAGCACTCACTGAAGACTTTCTGAAAGTTCCATGCTGGCTGTGTGGAAGGGAAGCAGGGCCAGAGAANTGAGAAGGAAGCACAACAGTGTAGAAGCGGGCATGGGGTGGGCCTAGGAGGAAAGGGCACTGGCCATATGCCCGAAGTCCCTTTGCTGTGCATGTTGCCTCTGCCAATGTTTCCCATCAGAGGAGCCATCCCCTGCCCAAGACTTGCCTGCTGGTAACAATGATGACATCCTCTGCAATGCAAGACATCTCCTTGATGGTCAAGTAGCACATGCGGCGGAGTGTGGGCTGAAAAGATATAGAGAAAGTCCTATCAATCCTGTTCAGTGAGAGAGGGTCAAAGGCAGGAGAAGCCTGCCATGGAAGGCAGTCCATGCTGATAGGTAGTCATCCCACCACACGGTCATGGAGCTCACAGCTCTAGAAAAGCAGGGGTTGCTGTACTTACATCATTGGACTGAAAGAGCTTGGTCATGGCAAAGAAAGCCTCGGTTGCTTCTGTGGTCCCCAGGTGCTCCCCCTGTGGTAATTATAAAAGAAGCCTCAGCTTTGGACAGGAGGTCAGCCAGGGTAGACCTTCAGAGCCTGCAGAGGGACTCCAGGCAACAAATGAGAACTAGAAACTCAGAGGACCCAGGACTGGACTGTTGGTTCCAACCACAGAGTTGTCAAAAGCTTATGGGTACATCCCCATTTACACCCCCCCCCATTCCCTGCCACCCTCATCTTGTTACCTGGTTTATGAGGTAAAGGATCTTGGTGAGGATGTGGGCACATTTTCGAGGGTTGATAGGAGTTTCGTTAAAGACCCGAGCCTGTGAAGAAGCAACTGTTACCTCCAACCTAGTACAATTCCCTTCCATAGCCAACTCTGAGTTCATGAAGGGCCTGGAGAACCACAGGGTGTGTATAACCACTCATTAGTACAGATAAATGTATTCTCAAATGGTAAGAGTTTATTTTTCTTCCTTTCTTTATTTTATGTTCACTGGTGTTTTGCCTGCATGGATTATCTGTGTGAAGGTATAAGAAGCCCTAGAACTGGAATTACAAACAGGTGTGAGCTGCCATATGGGTGCTGGGAATTGAACCCAGGTCCTCTGGAAGAACAGCCAGTGTTCTTAACCACTGAGCTATCTCTCCAGCCCCAAGTTCATTTGTCTTAACTCATCTACTAACCAACCATACCTGCAGTCTTTGTTTGTGGTTAGCTGATACTTAGCAAATACAATGAACAACCAGCACTCTATATATGTTAGTATTCTGACAGCATGGCAGGTATTCCTGACCAGACAGACAGGTGTGATGGAACTTGCCTCTTGAAGTACTGCACTCTTCTCCAGGTGCTGGAGGGGGTTGGAGCCTCCACCTAGAGTGAACAGAGAACACTGATTACAGGTTGTAATCCTGAATTAATATCTTTCCTTCTTTTTCTTTTTTGAGTCTCATGCTGGCCTTGAACTTGGAATGTAGCAGAGAACCATCTTGACTATCCTGTCTCCACCTCCTGGTTTATGTGGTGCTGTGGATCAAACACAGGGCTTCATGTATGCTAGGCAAGCACTCTACCAACTGAGTTACATTCCCAAACCGTGACCCTAAATTTCAAGACTCTGCCAAACACAGGGAAAGGGAAGTAGTCTCTGTCATCTACCAATGGCAGTCAAGGCTCTACTCTGTCTATAAATCCTGTTAAGCGAACTCCCCTCTTCCCCAGACCATTTGCTAACAGTCACCCAGCACCGTTTCTGTGCCTCTCACAGTGCCACATTGCATTTATTCATGCAACCAGAACTTGAGTCTATGTGCCAGTGACAACCAACACTAACTAACCTGTGACTTGAGTTTCCCCGACAGCAGATGTTACATTTCTCATTAATTGTGTGTGTTATTATCTGGTTGCTGTCTGGTCCCTCTACTATGTGACCATTCTAATATTCCTATTGCAGGCATTGAGTGTCCCACTGGTTTTAGCTACAGCAAATCAGGATCTGTGAGGTGCCTGACATTCAGTATATGTACTTTACAGAAGGAATGAAACAGTCAGGGTTCTTAGCTGGAAGACTGGTTACTCTCAGATTGGCTGGTACCAACGCAGCTCTGGCAAATACCAAGAGGACGGATGTTAATACAAGGGAGCATACATAACCTGGGCATCTCCTCTGATAAGACTGGGAAACTGAGACCCAAAGAGGAGCGTGACCCACACAAGGTCACGCAGCAATCCTGGCCAGAGCTGGCGAGCGCTAACAGCATGTCCCCTCCGAGGACAGCTACGGACCTGCGCACAAGCCCCTGCCTCTTTTGGGCCTGGACTCTGGTTCTGACAGAGGTCCGGAAGAAGGGCGCCCAGGAAGGTCCTAGGAATCTGCGAGAGGATCTGGCCTCCCCAGGCTTTCAAGGGTCCCTCACCCGACTCCTCGTCCTTCTTGTCGAATTTCTTCAACATGGTGCCAGCGGAAGCTCCACGCAGCAGGGAGATGCTCAGAGTAGCGGTGAGCGCAGCCTCCCCCAGCGGCTTCCGTACTCCCGCCCGCCACGTCGCCCTGAGCGCTGCGCTGTGGACTGCGCCTGTGCGCTCTGTGCTTTGCGCCTGCGCACAACCGCGCCCACGGTACTTGGTGCTCCCGGACACGGAGACAACCGAGACCTAGGTGAGTGGAGGAGGGCGGAAGGGGAGGGCTGAGAACGCTGATGAAATGGGCGTGGCTTGGCACTGGGGGCGGGGCCCCGGACCTGAAGCTGTGGGCGGGGCCCCGGACCTGAAGCTGTAGGTGCTCCGCCTCTGCGCCCCCGTGTGTTCCTGGTGTTTGTGCAGTTGCCCCTGGCTAAATTTAAAGGGCGTTCTGACGTGAGACTTGCAGCACAGCACGTCAGCCCTGTTATGCTTTGTTATCTTTTTCGGAAGCCTCACCAACTGCTCATCTTTGTCAGTCCCTCTCTCCTGTTTTTCCTTTCTTTNTGAGTCANCGTCCAACATCTTGTATTTTTTATTTCTTGCTTTATTGCCGTGGATAATGTTGTGCCTAGTAAGTTCTTGTTGAATGAATTAATGCATGGAATTGCTCTCAAATTNACATCTGCCCCTGTCCTGTGCAGACTTTGCTGCACTTGGTTAGCTGTGGGGGATCGGCATCACACCTCGCTGCTGCTTTTGGAGTGTTTAACTGCTCCTTCCTGTGTGCTCNGGGAAACTCGAGTGAAACGAAGGTCCACACTGCTCCACGATGGTAACCCAGGTCACAGGCGGGGTTGAGGTGTCAGGGCACGGCGACTGGCAGAGACTGAGGCTGGGTGGTGCACTTGGCGCCAAAGTGAAATCATCCAACATCAACAGGCCAGAAACCTGTTTACCATCTTTAATCCAGACCTCACTTCTTATCTAGAGGAAGGAACCTGAAAAAATAAATCAAAATTGTTCGGTGCTGCAGTTTGATAAAGGAAATTATGGCACATCCGCATCCTTTAGAAGGGTTTTATGGCTGGTTAAAGCCGGGGCTACACAGAGAAAACCTGGCGGGCAGGAAGAAGTAAGAAATGAAGGGGAGGGGAAGGGAAAAGGAAGGGAGGGGAGAGGAGGGAGGGATGGAGGGAGGGAGGAAAGGAGGAAAGGAGGAAGCCTGGTGGTGGTGGTGGCTTAGGCAGTGTATGCTTTAATTTCGGCACTTGAGAGGCAGAGGCAAGTGGATCTCAGTGAGATCGAGGCCAGCCTTGTCTACAGAGAGAGTTTCAGGACAGCCAGGACTACACAGAAAAAGCCTGTCTCAAAAAAAATTTTTTTTAAATAATAAAAATTTAGACAGAGTTTCTCTCTGTAATCCTGGCTGTCCTAGAACTCACTGTGTAGACCAGGCAGGCCTTGAATTCATAGAGATCCTCTTGCCTCTGCCCCCAGAGTACTGGGATTAAAGGTGTGCACCACTATTCCTGGACTAAAAATCTTTTTAAAGAAGGGGAGTGAAGCACATGCATGGGTGATCGCATGGGGAACTGAGTCTTATATCTAATATCACTTAATATTGTAGAACTGTACAGACAAAACTGTAAAGTTGCCTGCCGATTTCATTGTCATAAAAGTAGCCACTTGGTTGTCAGATAGCTATCCTTACACAACAAAAACGAATTAGCTGGCCCTGGTGGTGAGGATGAGGGAGAGCTGGTGGGCTGACCAATTCAGCTACCACCCAGGCCCAGATCCAGGGCTTTGAGTTGGCNCACCCCAACAACTACCCCATCTATGAGCTGCTGGAGCTTGTGAAAGGGCCAGTCCTGCAGAACCATAGCTGCAGGATCTCAGGGCAGCAGCAGGATATCTGAGAGGAATCTCCATGAGGATTCAGTATCAATGGTTAGCAGAAGACAGAGGACTGGAACCNGACCAATGACTCATTGCAATGANCATTTGCAAGTAAAGCTGGTTGGACAAAAGGGCCGACTAGGTGACATACCATGACATACTGCAGCTTCCACAATGAGACTTTTTTTCTATTTTCTTTTGAGGGGAGGTTACAAAGTTGAAAGGCAGATATGGAAGGACTGGGAAATCAGTGGGAGTGGGGTGCATGATGTGAAGTTCACAAAGAATCAATAAAAAATGGGGAAAAACTTTAATTAGTAGACCAGACATTTTATAACCTGAGGAATCTTGGACCAATTGATGATACTTCTGCTTTTATTAACATTTTGATGCTATAAAATCCTATGTGAATCTCTAGATTTTCTAGATAATGACATTCTACAGTCTGTATTAGACATGCTGGGGTTTTTTTTCAATGTTTTTCTTCTGCCTTAAGATTTAGTTTTTTAAATGTATTTTTGCCCTGAAGTACGTGTTAATTTGATGGGAACTCTGCTTTTAAAAATCATCCCTTAATTTTCTAATAAGTTAAAAGTTAAGTTGTAAAAAAGTTTTTTAAAGAAGGAAATTTGTGAAATATCTGTCTTTTTTAAAGGTTTATTTATTTTACGTATATGAGTGTTTTGTTTTCATTTNCATCTGCACACCAGAAGAGGGTATCGGGTCTCACAGGACTGCTGTGGAATAATCCTTCTGTACACTATGAATATGTATTACTCTCATTGGTTAATAAAAAGCTGACACACCAGTAGCTGGGCAGGAAGTTAGGCAGGAAAGCCAAACTGAGAATGATGGGAAGAAGGAGGGCAGAGTCAGAGGGTCACCTGGAGCCGCAGAGGGAGCAGGACATGCTGGAGGACAGGTAAAGCAACAAGCCATGTGACAGAATTTAGATTAATAGAAATGGGTTAATTTAAGTTGTAAGAGCTAGTTAGTAATAAGCCTGAGCTATTGACTGAGCATTGATAAGTAATATAAGCCTCAGTGTGGTAATTTGGAAGCAGCTGCTGGGATGGACAAACTGCCTACACAGGACTACAGTTATAGGAAGTTGTGAGCTGCCATGTGGGTACTGGGACTTGAACCCAGGACCTCTGGAAGAGCAGCCAGTGTTCTTAACTGCTGAGCCATCTCTCCAGCTCATCTGTCTTCTTTCATTACAGAGCTTTGGGTGTCATATCCAAGAATCATTGCTTAAGATAAATTTCACCCCTGTTTTCTTCAAAGAGTATTATAGTTTTCCCTCTTACATTTAGTTCCTTGGCCCATTCTTATTAGTTTTGATGTGTNATGTGAGGTGAGGGGAAGTATTAGAGGGGCCAGGGAGAAGTGGGAGGAGGGAATTAAGATTGAGTATGATCAAATACATTGTGTACATGTATGAAGTTGTCAGAGAACAAACAAAAAAATTAGGGGCTATAGAGATGGCTCAGTGGTTAAGAGCAAGCACTTGCTGTTCTTCCAGAGGACCAAGAGGTCAGTTCTCAGCACTAATATCATGGGCTCACAACTGACTGTAACTCCAACTCCAAGGGATGTAATGCCCTCTTCTGGCCTCCAGTGCACCCACACACATTTGTGCACATATATGCACATAGACACATAAATAAAAAATAAAATGAAATCTGTAAAAAGCAATGGTTATTGTTATAATATTTTATCACCACAGTCCCCAACTTAAAAACAAAATCTAAAGTGTATTGTATGAATTTCAGGCCTTCTTTGACCTCACCAACTCTTTCTATCTTGTTTTGCAGAAGCCAGAATGTGAGCTAGGAAGCTAGGCCCTGCCAATCCATCAAAATGACCTAGAGAGAGCTTGAATATCCTCTCAGTGTAATGAGAAGACTTAGGGCCATGCTTGCTTCAGGAGCAGACTTGAGTCTCATAAAAGGAGTGCTTGTTTAGCATGCATGAAATCCTGGGTTTGATCCCCATAATCACATAAGCTGTGCATGACACACACTTGTAACCCCAGTACTGAGGAGGCAAAGGCAGGACTGGAAGTTCAAGGTCAGCATTGGCTAAGTAGTGAGTTTGATGTCAGCCTCAAACTAAAACATAAAATAAAACAAAATACATGCACATACAAACACAGAGAGAGTGTTGGGCATAGTGGTAAATACCTATAGTACCAGAAACTGGGAAGGTTAAAGCAGGAAGATTGCCATGAATTCAAGGCCAGCTTGGCTGCTACAGAAAGTTCCATGCTAGCCAGGACCACATAGCAGGACTCTAAAATTAAACAAAACGAGCAAATGAAAAAGTGTGATTGACAGNACAAAATTCCTCATCTGTCTCTGTCCTGCTGGGAATTCACTTTGTTTCCAGCTTTTAACTTTTGTTTTTAAAGCTGCTATGAGAGCCTGTCTTCTGATGCATACACTTAGGGTTGCCTCTTGAATACTCATGCCAAGGATGGGTTGCTGGCGGTACACAACCCTTCCTGATATCACTGACAGTTTCCCCAAGTGTTTCTCCCAATTTATGCACCACCAAGGGTCTATATGTTCTCCTCCAGCAGGATATGTATATGTATATATGTATATATATGTATGTATATAAAATCTCGGAATTTGATTTGTTTTTCCAAAGTGGAAAATCATTTACCTGTTTGTTGGATAACCATGATGCTTTGCTGAGCAGAGGGGATGAAGCCAACTTACACTGGGAAGCCCAACCCATTTCCTCAATATCCTGAGTTAATAGTAACCTCATCCTGAAACACTGACATAGAAACACCCAGAATCATGTTTGCCCGAAGATCTGGTACTTGAGGCTCAGTTAAGTTGACATCTAAAATAAGTGATCACAAGCCATCTCTCCACCTTCAGAGTGTTTGCTGTACCTGGTGCCTGGCATATAGTAGGTGTTCNGAAAATAGCAGTTAAATGACATAACCCAGATTCCAGCACTAGCCCAAACAACTCCAGGTTTATTTATCCATTTATTTTTGGAATAAGAAAGTCCTTCAGGGGGTTGGAGAGATAGCTGAGAGGTTAAGAGCACTGGCTGCTCTTACAAAGGACCCAGGTTCAATTCCCAGCACCCACATGGTGGATGGTTCACAACCATTCATAACTCCAGATCCAAGGGATCTCATGCCCCTCTCTGACTTCCAAGGGCATCAAGCACACACACACACAAACAAAAGCACACGTAACATAAAATGAATAGATCTGTTAAAAAAAACATTTCTTTCAGGTTGGAGGGATAGCTTGGTAGTAGAGTGTTTGCTTGCCATGTGCAAGGCCCTGTGTTTGAGCCCCAGCACTTCAAGAAGCAAATGAGCAGGAGCTAGGGATGGAGCTCAGGGAGAAAGGAAGGGAAGAAGGAGGGAAGGGAAGGAGAAAGGAAAGAGATAGGGAGGAAGGAAAGGAGAAAGGGAGAGAGGGAGGGAGGAGTAGGAGGGAAGAGGGAGGAGAGGAAGGGGGAAGGAAGGAATGGAAAGGAAAAGGAACAGAAAATTCTCTCATGTTGGTCACTTGAAGGCNGAGAAAAAGCATAGAAGCCAAATCAACGTCTCTGTAAATAGTGACTTTCCTTTCATGTGATAAAGCTAAAAGAGTCCTGAACTGGGTGTTTCGTGGGCCTCACCCCCCTCATCCTCTCCTATGTGCTGGTTAGCTGAGCAGGCTACTGCGAGCTGNTCTCTCGTTACTATGGCAGCCACCAGAGAAGAAGCAGCATCTGCAAGATCCTCTGCCCTGAAGGAGGGGTGGTGTAGGAAGGGCTGCCAGTGACTCACTGGTGACAGTGAAGGAGAAAGGACTTGGAACGTCTCCACCCGCAGCAAACTGAAGAATTGGGACATCGAATAAAACTAAAGGGAGTGCCTGTGACTATGTCTCCCAGGCTCTGCCCCACCAAGGTCACCATGCATGAGGACTGTCAACACTGGNTTGTCCTGAGTCCATAGGTTTTATAGTTAAAAGACCACCATGAACAAGTCTGCCTTTCCCATGATAGTCCCCGTCCTCAGAAATATACATGAGACTGTGGGATGTACACAGTCAGATGTGAGCAAAGCAGGTGCACATTTCATCTTCAAAGACTCAGTTCCATCGGNTTCCTGGGAGGCACTGGTGTTTGTGCAGGACTTTGGGCTTGGAAATACTGTGAAAGGTCAGTCTTCGAGGTGATTTCATTTTTTTTAGTCAAAAATATCGGGGGTGCTGGTGGCTGAAGCAATGGCTTAGCAGTTAAGAGCACTTGCTGTTCTTCCAAAGGACCTGGGTTCAATTCCCAGCACCCACATGGCAGCTCACAGCTTCTTACCTCAAGTCCACATACGCTCCAGCCACTTTCTTTCTTCTTTGGTAAATAGACACCTAATTCCTCCNCTGGACCAGGATGTGTGCTGGATGATGTGGATCAGAAACAAACTACAGACAAGATCCTGCCCTCATTAATGCCCACAGTCCAGCTAACTCTGTNATTATAAGTGTTTCCCTGTATGGGTCAGGCATGGTGGNGCATGCCTTTAATATCAGCACTTGATAGGCAGAAGCAGGTGGATCTTTATGAGTTCGAGGCCAGCCTGTTCTACATAGTGAGACTCTATCTAGATTAACCATTCCAATAAAAAGTGAATTTTATGGTAGAGGTGAGGGGAGAATTTTTTCTCAGTCGGATAGGTGGGGAAGACTTCTCTGAAGAGGCCACAGGAAAGGAGGAGCCCTGCGGGCTGGGGAAGAAGACAGCAGGGGAGGTATTGAGGCAGTCATCAGTAAATACCAAAGTATTTAATCCAGGTGGNACAGGCAGGGAAGGAAAGAGAGGAGCCACCAAAAATGATTCATCTTGGAAGTAGAGCTGAAGTGGTTTGTGGCTTGCTGGGTGGGTGAAGCAAGGAGAGATCACAGAAGGAGGTTTGTTTTGTTTGTTTATTTAATTTTTTTATTGTTTTTTAAATCTGTGGTTTGCTTGCACGTGTTTGTGCACTGTGTACATGGCTGGTGTCTGAAAAGGCCAGAAGAGAGTGCTGGGTCCCCTGGGGCTAGAGTTGCAGATGATGGTGAGCAGCCATGTAGGTGCTGGGAATTGAACCCGGGACCTCTGGAAGACAGTGTTTCGTTTTGTTTATTTCTTGTGACTGTAGTGCTGGCTGGCCCAGAACCCACGGAGACCAGCTTGCCTCTGTCTCCCGAGTGCTGGGATGAAAGGTGTGTGAAGCCACACTCAGCCACAGCAGCCAGTGTTCTTAGTAACTGAGCTATCTCACAGTCCAGTGCTGGTTTTGGTTTGTTGGCTTGCTTGTTTTTGTTGTTTTGGCATTTCACTGTGTGTTCCAAGCAGGTCTTGAACTCACAGCAATCCTCTTGCTTCTGAGGGCTGAGATGATAGTCTGTATCACTGTGCCTGGTGTCTATATTCCTAGCTTTGAACACCAACATTAGTTCTGAAGTAGGGAAGCCTGGGACAGCCTCAGGTAGGACGTAGGTGGGTAAAAAGACTTTCCATAATATCTAGGATATATCATAATAGCTATTCCCCGTAATATCCCCATTTCCTACACATTCGCCTGAATCCACCCTGGCCCTTCCTCTTCTAGACGCATGAAGTCCACATGGCCAGCTGTTTTTCTAGACCTTAGCAGCAGCCTCTACCCTGCTGGCTCCTCCACTTACAGCAGAGTGACCTTGCCCACATGACTCCAGTCACCCCTGGCAAGCAAAGTGACGTGTATTCACAGTAGCAATGCATTTTGAGAAGTGCCTTATTAGGTGACGCCAACAGTATGTGTGAACATCGTGCAGTGTGTTCATGCAGATCCAAATGTAGGTCCTTCACTTGACTTGGCCTCTCTCTTTTATGTTTTACTTTTTGTAGTGCTAAGATTGCAATTAAGACATATGATAAACACGAAACACGTGAGGATGCTNTGTGTGTGGTGAGGCACACTATTTTGTAATAAAGTAATATTGTTTAAAACAGGGTCTCACTGTGTTGCCCAGGCTGGTCTAGAACTCCTGGTCTCAAGTGATCCTCCTACTTTAGCTTTCCAAAGAGCAGAGACTACAGGTGTGTACCACTGTGCCTGGCTTGAAGAAGTACCCTAAATGTAGAAGTTTTGTGAATGTAATATATAAACTACATCATCATACATATTCTCTTTCTTATTTTTTTATTTTTATTTTTTGGCTTTTTTGTGACAGGGTTTCTCTGTGTAGCCCTGGCTGTCCTGAAACTTGCTCATAGATCAGGCTGTCCTCAAACTCAGAGATCTGCCTGCCTCTGCCTTTCTCTCCTTTCTTTCTTTCTTTCCTTCCTTCCTTCTTTCTTCCTTCCTCCTCCTCCTCCTCTTCTTTTTTTGGACACATTCTATTTTCATAACTGTGCTATGGTCTGGCAACACAACAAACACATGAGTAACATGTGCCTAAGATTACTAGGGGTGCAGCATGCCTAAGCAATGCAAGTTTTTGGTTCCATTATCTTTGGGGCCACTGTAACCTATGCAGTCTGTGTTCGACAGGAACAGCACAGCACGTGACTGTGGCTGCTTAACCTAAGTGTTCAACAAATGCTTATGAGGTATAGGTTTGTAGGTTCTGTGGAGAGAAGGTGCCTTCACAAACAGTCATCCATTCCAGATCTTCTCAAAAGGTCTTTTTAGATTTATTTATTTTATTTTATATGTGTCTTAGTTACTTCCCTATTGCTGTGAAGAGACACCATGATCAAGGCAGTTTATAAGTGTTTATTGGGGCTTACATCTCAGAGGGTGAGTCCATGACCATCACGGCGGGGAGCACGCTAACAGGCAGTCATGGCACTGAAGCAGTATCTAAAAGCTAACATCTGGAAACAACCATGATGAGAAGTGGGGGGGTGGGCGGAAGCACTAACTGGGAATGGCCTGGTACTTTAGAAACCTCAAAGCCCAACCTCAGGGACACACCTCCTCCTACAAGGCCACACCTCCTAAACCTTCCCAAATAGTTCCACC
>LZPO01017289.1:644052-659369 GCA_001675575.1 Neotoma lepida | reverse complement strand
CAGTGCACTGAACATAGCACATGTAGCCCCAGCACTCAATAGACAGAGGCAAGAGGGTTGCTGCAAGTTTGAAGCCAGCATGAGCAATTATATATATAGTGAGTTCCAGGCCAGCCAGTGCTCCATAGAGAGACTATCTCAAAAATAAAATAATACAATAAAATAGTAAACTCTTAAATTACACCACAATTTGCAATTTTATCATTTTATTTTTTGTTGCTTCTGGAGATTGGAGCCAGGTGATGTGATCCCTTTCAGCCCTGGCTTTGCTCTTTAGCCCTGGAACAGTGATCTATTTGAACAGCATGTGCTTGCCTGGCACAGCCTGTGAGGAAGTTCCATGGCTTCCTTCCCAAGACCTAGCTTAGTGCACATCNTCCCTGTGCCCAGAACACAGCAGCTGTCAGCATGTCCCAATGACCCCCGTGACCCCTACACTGGGATGTAACTGAGCAAGGGGTTGTGTTCTAAATAACTCCCATGGCAGCCAAGCCTGGTTACCGTCCTTTCTCAATATAGTCTTTGATTCGCTTTCCAAAGGTCAGGAGCTTGTCTGAATGTGTTTTAGGGATGGCCTATCAGCTTGTGTTAAAAGAGGGAGGGTTTTGTGCTTAGCGTCTAGGAGACCCTGGGTCCATCCCTAGCACAGCAAAGAGGAAAGGTGAAACAGAAAAGGGAATTTTTATAATTTTGTATAATTTTTATAATTTTATAAATTTTATAATTTGAAAAGTACGATTCATAATCCCTGTGAGTCCTCACCCACAGAGGATGCATTTTGACAAAGTTGCACTAATACAGGCACAAGCTTGAGGCCACTTATCCTAGGGTCATGAAAAGTCTAGTTACCAGTCCTATCCATGTGCATATTTAATTTTGTATTAAAGCAGAAATTTCTATTTAACTTTTTCTTGTGTATGTGGNTGGGTATGCACGTTCNAGTGAGTGGGTACTCGTATGTATGTAAAAGCCAGAAGTCAGCCTTGGATGTTGTTTCTCAGGAGTTAACAACCTTATATTCTGAAGGTCTTTCACTGGCCTGGAACTGATTCAACTAGGCTGGCCATCCAGCAAGCTCCAGGGATCTCCCTATCTCTGCATCACAAGAGCTGTGACTANGAGGGTGTGGAATCACACAACCTTGGTGATTTAATATTTTTACTCTGCCATTTTAAATTATAAAAATATCCCTTTATGCTGGACATGGTGGTGCATTCTTTTGGTCCCAGTAAATGGGATACAGAGATGTGTAGAGCTCTATGAGTTGAGGCTAGCCTGGTCTACATAGTGAGTTCCAGACTAGCCAGGGTTACATGGTAACACCCTAGCTCAAAAATAAACAAACAACAAAGAAACTTTACCATGCAGTGGTGGTGGTTCACACCTGTGATTACAGCACTCAGGAGGCAGAGGCAGGCAGATCTCTGTGAGTTTGAGGCCAGCCTGGTCTACAGAGTTGAAACCCTGTCTCGAAGAACAAAACAAAATACCTTTATAGTTTTTGTCAATTTATCTTAAAATTTCCTTAAGATTTGAAAGAATTACAAAAGCAATTCACAAAGANNCACTCTTNATGAGCAACATAATCAGAATTTAGACGAAAGGCAATTCTATCTCCCTAGTTCCATCCACTGAAGTGATGCATAGTAACAGCCTAAAGAACACAATCTTATATGTTCTCTCCTTTTTTCATGTGTAAATAATATGCAGTGGTTCATACTTGTGACCCCAGCATCCAGAGACTGAAGCAAAAGTATTCAGAGTCTGGACTACTTGAAATGGNCATGGTGGTATAGGCCTTTAACCCCAGCACTCTGGAGACAGAGACAGGTGGACCTCTGTCAGTTCAAAGCCACCTTGGTCTACATAGTGAGTTCCAGGACACAGCCTGGGCTACTCTGAGTTCAAGGCCAGCCTGGTCTACAGAGCAAGTTCTAGGACAGTCAGGGCTACACAGAGAAATCCTGTCTTGAAAAACTAAAAAGAAAAGAGAGAGTCTAGACTATGTACTGAGACCCTATCTCAAAAGACAACCATCTCATAGAGAGTGCTATAATTTCTAGGTGGGTGTTGTATCAGGGTGTTTCTACTGTAGTCTCTTAGCAGTCGCATCTAGATGTGTATAAGACCTATCTCAAAAGACAACCATCTCATAGAGAGTGCTATAATTTCTAGGTGGGTGTTGTATCAGGGTGTTTCTACTGTAGTCTCTTAGCAGTCGCCTCATGGCAGACTGGAACCATCAGGGGAAGNCCCAGAACCCTTAGTCAGAGACTCTGTCAACCTTCAAGGATTGNGAGAGTTGTAGGGGACAGTGTGCCCCCATTCTGCAGTCGGCACAAGCATTCTGGAGCAGGGCAAGCTTTCTGAGACCAATTTGTCTAGGGCATCTGCAATCTAGTAACCCTAGCATGTTGGTTATAGTATGATTTGTACACTCTGACCACACTGGGGTAGGAACATNCAAGTGTGCAGCCTATGTATTATACTGAGAAGACATGTTTACCCTCAGAGGGCCTGGGGCCAGGGCCTGTGTGTTTATGTTGATAAAGACCTGTATCTAGAACTGGGGAAATTTTTTTTCTCAAGTTTCCTCACTATCAACAATTCACATATGCACTGCCACCATCACTGTGGGCTTTTTTTTTTTTTTTTTTTTTTGAAGCTGAATCTTATGTAGCCTACGCTGGCCTAGAGTTCAAGGCCAGCTTAGGCAATTTAATGAAACCCAGGCCCCAAAAGTAAAATGTGAGTGGGGATAAAGCTCTTCATAAAGCACTTCTAGCATGGACAAGGCCCTGGGTTCACTCTATTAATACCATCACCAAAAGCAAATGAAAGCAGGGCATGGTGGTGCACGCCTCTTAACCCAGGACGTGGNAGATGGAGACTGTAGGTAGGATCAGGGACTCAAAGTCATCCTCGGCCGAAGAGTTAGGAGCNGGACTGGGCTAGATGAGACTCTGCCTTAAGACAAAACAAAAAGTAAACAAAACCAAGCAAGACTTCATTCCCTAAAACACAGTAAGTTTTGTGTGGTCCAAGCAAAAGAAGTTGGTTTTGTAAACAGAAGAGCCTGGAGACAGCAGAGGAGAACAAACCAGGAAATGGACTGGTGATTTCAGCTCCGTCCCTTGTAAGGCAGAGACAGGGTGACAGCGATAGAGAGGTAACTGATGAGTCAACACCAGGCTGTCTTGGCTTACTCCTGTGTGAGGATGGAGGCCGAGGGAGCTTCCTTACCACANTGATTGAAACTGTCAGTCTGGAAATCCTGCTGCTATCTCTCTGACCCTAATTTCTTGGAAAGTCAGATAAATATATGGGTTTCACTTGGTGACTGTGGAACTTTAGGGTGGGTGGCTCAATTTTATAATTAATTAATTAATTAATTAATTAATTAATTAATTAATTAATTAATTAATTTTCCAAGACAGGGTTTCTCTGTGTAGCTTTGGAGCCTGTCCTGGAGCTCACTCTGTAGACCAGGCTGGCCTCGAACTCACAGAGGTCTGTCTGTACCTCCCAGGTGCTGGGATTAAAGGCGTGTGCCACCACCTCCCGACTCCATTTTGATTTTTAGTCTGGCCTGTTGGAGCCCCTTTGTCCAAAGCTGTGGACCCCTGGCTTGAATGTGGCTCAGTGGTAGAGCATGTGCTTAGCACTGGAGAAGCCCTTGGTTCAAACCCTACCAAACCAACAAAACCAGAGGCCTGTAATTTTTCTTTAACACCCCAGAATGGAAAACACCCTTGCAGATCTCAGCATGGGCACATGTTTCACAGAAGAGTAAGCATGTCCAGAGAGGGACAGCAAGAGTTCTTGCTGCTAACAGACGGCAGACCTCAGGCTAGTCCCTGGCAGCCTTCCCGATGAGCACATGTTTTTGAGGGCGGTCCTTGATTTGCTTGGTCCTTTTTCTTTCTCTTGGTCCACTTGATTACTGAGCAGAAAGTCCTGGGTGAGCCCAGATGACTCAGAGCTGAGGGATGACAGGGCAGTATAGGGTTGTGTGTGGCAGAGAGTGCTAGGCTACTCAGAGAAGGGAATGACTCATTAGGAAACCAGAGAGGCTTGTGGAACTGGGCCAGGAGCTTGGGCTCAGGCCCAGCCCAGCCCAGCAGCTGGACAGGAAGGATCTGAGGAGGCAGCTCCTGAGAGAGGAGTCTGGAAGGGTGGAGGGAGCCAGCCACGGGGCTGGTCAGTCTCAGGGCTGTGCGTTTTAGTTAGCTCTGTGGAGCTGTTGGGCTAGAGAAATGTGGGTCTGTTTTCTCTTTGGTCTCAGTGGTCAAGTACTATGACATGTTGTGACCATTTCACCTCCTCCTCCTCTTTTGTAATCCTTACTTAAACCATTTTTACATGTTCAGTTGAATAACACTAATTACTTTAATTGCAATGCAGTGATCACTTCTCCAACATTCTGAAAATTAGCTCCCAATCTCCTTCCTCTACCTCCTGGTAACCTCCAACCTACTTTGCTTCTGTAAATTTGCCTATTCTAAGTTTTATTTTTAATTTTTTTTTTGTTCTTTTTTTGGTTTTCTGAGACCAGGTTTCTCTATATAAATAGTCCTGGCTGTCCTGGAACTCACTCGGTAGCCCAGGCTGGACTCAAACTCACAGAGATCCACCTGCCTCTGCCTCCCGAGTGCTGGGATTAAAGGTGTGCGCCACCACCGCCTGGCTAAATTTATTTTTATAGTGTCCTGCTATACACCCCCAGGCTGACCTGAGACTCACTACTTAGCCCAAACTGACAAACTGATCTTGAACTCACCCTCCATAATACTGGGATTACAGGCCTTTATTACCTCACCCTGCTCTTCTAGGGAGGGTATNTAAGTCAATTCTTTTAGTTCTATCCCGAACATTTGCTTAAACTTACTGTGTACTTTAAGATGACCTTGAATTTCTGATCCCCTTGCCGCTGTCTCCTGAAGTTTAGGATTAAAATTATAGGCATATGATACCATGCCTGGTTTACGTAGTGCTGAGGACTGAGCCCCAGGGCTTCATAAATGCAGGATCATCACATTACCAACTAAACCAGGTGCTCAGCCACTGTTTTCATCTCATTTTATTTTAACTTATTGACATGGCCTTATGTAGTCCAGGCTGGCCTCAAATTCGATCTGTAGCCTAGGTTGACCTTGAATTCTTGATTATAGGCCTGAGTCACCATGTCCATTATTTATGAATTTATTGAGACAGTCTTGCTATCTATCAAGGGCTGGTCAATCTTTCTGCCTATGTTTTTGGAGTGCCAGACTCATTGGAAGATCTGAGAAAAATCCTCAAGACAACTTTAAATTTATGTGACCTTTTTTTAGAATTTGGGGATAATCTTTTAAATTTGTTCACTGCCAAATGGTTTACATATGTATGGTGACATTATGTAGAAAAGCAGTATTTTCTATTGTTTCTCAGAGACACCAGTAGTTATTGCTTTTATATCTGTTTCCTTACAGGAGTTAGAGGTACTAAAAATACTGTATTCAGAAAATACATAAAAATATTAGAATATGGGCTAGAGAGATGGCCCAGTGGTTAAGAGGACTGACTGCTCTTCCAGAGGACCTGGGTTCAATTCTCAGCAACCACATGGCAGCTCACAACTGTCACTCCAGATCTAGGAGACCCAACATCCATGGCAAAACACCAATGTACATAAAATAAGAATAAATAAATTTAAAAAATATTAGAATATTAAAATAAAGTACAAGAATAAAACAATACTTTATATATTGCCATTTTCATNAAACCTACAAATTTCCTGGCACCTATTAATAAACACTTTTAAAAAGATTTGCTTTATTTTTTAAAATTACATATACATGTGTGTGAGTTTGTGCATGTGAGCCTAGGTGCCCTGGGAGGCCAGAAGAGGGTGTTGGCTCCAATGACGCTAGAATTACAGGCAGCTGTGAGATGCCCAATGTGAGAGCAGGGATCTCAACTCAGGTCCTCTGGAAGAGTCCATGCTCTTTACCACAGCCATCTCTCCAGGCCAAAGCATACAAATGACAANGGTTTTCCTCTAATCTCCACATCCACACTGTGGCACATATATAATCCCCCCACAAGATGAACACCAATCTTTTTTTAAAAGTTTAATATAATGCAATAGAATTGGTGACTTATATTGAATTAGTTTCTCCTGCTCTGAAAGCCTGAGGAAGTTTGCATAGGGACTTTGCCGACTCATTCACACTTATTTCTCAGAAGCACAGCTCTAGAACTCAGGCTTATAGTCTGAGAGCCTGGGGATGAAGTAAAACATCTAAAAGCATTCAATGTCTACAGCACTTCTGACTTGGCATATTTTTTAAAATTCCCCTTTGGCAAAGAAAACAAAATGATTCTCTGAGACTCTCCACCATTTCTGCCAATAGAGCAAGCTTTGAGGTCCTTGTCCAAATGTCCATCCTTGCAAAGGCAGCATGGGGGACAGTGGCCAGAGACCAGTACNCACNGGCAGTNCCAGATACTCCTCTGGGGCTGCCCAGANCCCCAGATTGACTTGGCTGCTTCATCTGGGAATATTAGGCTGACTTGTATTGTTTTAATTTCAAGGAAAAAGAGAAGAGGGGGATAAAAACCCAGATAAAGACTTTAAAAGGGTCAGATGTAGTGGCACCCACCTTTAATCCCAAAGAGAGAGAGAATATCCTTGTGAGTTCATGTCAAGGCTAGTCTGTATAGCTGAGTTCTAGGCCAACCANGGCTATGTAGGAAGATCTTGTTTTTTAAAAAGATATTCAAAAGGANTGAATTCCGGTGATATAATATGGATGAACCAGAGGGACTATGTCAAGTGAAATAGGCTAGTCATAGAAGACAAGTACTCAGGGTCCCACTTACATGAGATCCCTAGATTCATCCATAAGAGAGAGAAGCATGGTGGATGCCAGAGGCTGGGAGGGAGGCAGTGTTTAATGGGAACAGAGTTTCAGTCTGGAAAGATGGGAAGGTTCTGGAGATGGGTGCTGGATGCCTAGCATTGGGAACNGTTTAGTGCTGCTGAGCTGCACACTAAAAGGTAAATTTTATATCATACATTCTACCACAGTACAATATTTGGATAAAGGACCCACCCCAAGCCAGGCATGGTGGCTGTATTGAATTACACCTGTAATTCCAGTACTTGAGATGGGGAGGCAGGCGGGTGCTGGATTATAGGCGTGTGCCACCATTCCCAATTTATGCAATGCTGGGGCCTGAACTCAGGGCTTCCAGCTGAACTATATCTCCAGCTTGCATCTGCTAAATTTTACAGCCCAGCACGTGACACAGGTGGAACTGGCAGAATGAGCCTCTCCCACCATCTTCCAAGTAATGACTGAAGGAGTGATGGATTTGTTTTAAAATGTTCACCTTTATTTATTATTAAGGGGGACACTTGTACCATGACCACCGGGCAGTCAGAGGACAACCCATGAGAGCTGGTTCTCTCCTTCAATCATGTGGGCCCTGGGAATGACTCTGGTCATCAGACTTGGCAGCAAGCACCTTCATTCACTGAGCCATCTACCAGCCAGAAATGGGTGTTTAAATCTAATGTTTGGCCAAGGTCTAGGGAGAGACAAAGAGTAAGTAAGGGCTTTAGTGCAGAGTAGGCAACAAATGGAATGGCTTGGAGGTAGGAATGATGCAAAAAACTGCTTTGAAGCATGGCTAAAAGAGAAGCTGAAGGAACCGGAGTGTTAAGTCCCCAGACCATGAGTCCACTGTGAAGGTCTCGGCCATTCTCTGGATGTCTTAGCATCTGCTTGAACATTAAACTCGTGTCATTTGTGAGTTAGCCATCTGAGCCTGGCTTATCCTCTGGTAACCTCTGAGCCCTATGATACTGTCAAGGCATAGATTTGAGTTCCATGCCTGGGAGGAAGGAACTTGGACTTTTGAGCCCTTCTCTTCTCCCCTGTGCTTTGCAAAGCTCCCCACACACATGCCTCTTGCAAGCAAGAATCTCCCTCCCCACTACTTCTACAGAGCNCAGAGCATGCTTGACATGAACGGGTTCTTGGTCCTATGTTAACCCTAGTACTGTTAACACTGAGGCAGGAGGATTATGGATTCCAGGCTAGCCTGAGCTACATAGCAAGACTAAATGGTCTAATAAAGAGCTAAACAGCCAACATCAAGGCAGGAGAAAGGATAGGCAGGGCTAGCAGGCAGAGAAAATATATATAGAGAGAGAAATCTGGGAGGAGAAAAAGAGAGAAGTAGCCAGAGAAGGAGGAGGACTCCAGTGGCCATCCACCCAGCTGGCCATCCACCCAGCTACCCAGAAAGCCATGGAGTAAGAGTAAGATTTACAGAAGTAAGAGAATGGAAAAAGCCCAGAGGCAAAAAATAAATGGGATAATTTAAGAAAAGCTNGTTAGAAACAAGCCAAGCTAAGGTCGGGCATTTATAAATAAGACTAAGCCTCCCTGTGATTTATTTGGGAGCTGGGTGGTGGGCCCCCCAAAAGAGCAAAAACAAACAACAACACTAAACATTTGTGGAGTGAGCCACGGAATCCTTTGGCAAAGTTCAAGGTACTTGGTTCTGTTGTCCTAGCTGATAGAATAATCTGTAGACAGAGGCATTTCTTTAGGCCCTAGGAGGCAGAAACTAAATGTGTGCTGTTGAGAGTAACATGCTACTCATAGGCAGACAGATGTCCACGGCTGATGGAGAAATAAAGCATTTCTGCCAATCTAATTTGTGTGTGTGTATGTGTGTGTATTGTTTTTTTTCCAGACAGGGTTTCTCTGTGTAGCCCTGGCTGGCCTGGAACTTGCTCTGTAGACCAGGCTGGCCTTGAAAGAGATCCGCCTACCTCTGCCTCCAGAGTGTTAGGATTAAAGACATGCACCACCACTGCCCAGCAAGGGGTCTCTATTTTTTATATCTTGATTCATGGCAAAAGTTGGGTAATACCTACTTTTAAATTCTAGGCTTACTAAGTTATGTAATTTACTTAGCTATATAAGTTTTCTTTTGAACTTTCAACTGATTAATATTTTCTAATTTTACCAGGTGGTAGTGGCACATGTCTTTTATCCCAGCACTTGGGATAATATATATTATACAGGGACATATAATACATAGTGGGATTTATAAAAGTAGGTGTGGGCTGGGATGCACCTACATGATAAAGTACTTGCCTAGTGTACACACACACACACACACACACACACACACACACACACACAGAGGTAGAAGGAAAAAGCAACTGAATCCCTGTATATACAATATGAACAACTTGAGACAGCACTTCATAAGCACCTATGTGAAATCTACTGCAGGATTTAGTGGGCTCTCCAAGAAAGACCTAAGAGGCAAAACACTGGAGGACAAAAAGCCTGTCTAAGGGGAGTCAGTGCTTGCCTTCTTCCAACTTGGATCCTGAGAATGCTGGAAAGATTGCAGGGCAGAGGGAAGACACACTCTACCAGTGAGCACTACATCCCTTATGTTTTCTTTCTAAAAATATATTTATTTATCTTAAGATTCTGTTTGTCTGTTTGCTTGTTTTTGGGACCCAGTCTCTCTATGCAGCCCTGGCTGTCCTGGAGCTTGCTAAGTAGACCAGGCTGGCCTTGAACTCACAGAGATCCACTTGTCTTTGCCTACCCAGTCCTGGGATTAAAGGCACTCACCACCATGACTGGCCTTATTTTTAATTGTATGTATACATGTCTGTCTTGTGTGGGGTCAT
Source organism: Neotoma lepida (assembly GCA_001675575.1). Taxonomy (NCBI): domain Eukaryota; kingdom Metazoa; phylum Chordata; class Mammalia; order Rodentia; family Cricetidae; genus Neotoma; species Neotoma lepida. The sequence goes on along the minus strand of LZPO01017289.1, from coordinate 649,657 downwards.
GTGCACTTGAATGCAGTTACCCTAGGAGGCCAGAAGATGATTTCAGATCTCCTATAGCCATTGTTACACAAGGTTGTGAGTTGTNCAATATAAGTACCTGGAACTGAACTCAGACCTTCTGTAGGAACAGAAAGAGCTTTCTTAACCTCTGAACTATCTTTCCAGCCCCTTATCTCTTTTTTATTTAGAGTGTGAGTGTGTGTGTGTTATGTGTTTGTAAGTATAAGAACCAAAACAAAGCAAAATAGAAACCGAGCTAATGATATAGATCATTCACCAAAAATATTTCTTTTTGAGCTGGGTGGAGGTAGAGGTAGGAAGATCAGGGGTTCCAGGTNACTCTCTGCTACCTAATCAGTCAGAGATAAGCCTGCTTTCCATGAACCCTGTCTCAAACCCCAGCAAAATAAAACACAATCCACACAAACAAACTGTTGTGGGGTGTCCACCACAGAAGACTGCTCAGACATAGATTTAAGCCAATAGAAAGTCTATTATCCACCCAGTGACTACACTGGGTGTTTGGGTGCAGCCCCGGAGCCTTTCTCGGGGTGAACTTTTAAGCACAATAACCATGTCCTGGGTTGACATACTTCAGTTAATAAGAACAGTTAGCCAGAAGTGGAACTACAGAGGCCAAAAAGCAAGGTTAGTACATTTAGAGACTTTCCCAGATCTATGGACTTTGATGGATTGGGCCTTTGTTTTCATTTTGGCAGGTGGTACTGTCTACATGCTGAGATTTATGGCCTGAATGGTACCTCCATCATGGAGTAAGTAGGTCTAGGGGTCTATTATAAAACAACCTTTCCTATGTAACAAATCCTTACAGGACAGGAATTGTGGCCAGGCCTGGTAGGTATAGGCCTGTAACCTCAGGCACTGGGTGGCAGGAAGATTGCAAGTTCAAGTCAGCCTTGTAGCTTTAGTGATAGAATGTTTGTCTATGGAGCGTGAGGCCCAAGATTTGATCTTTAGTACTCAGAAGGAGAGAAGGAAGAAGAATATTACTCAAGAGGCCTACAGAGATTCTCCTTAATTTGTTTTCATTATAGTGATAATTACTTACCTCAGCCCTTTGGTAATGCCCGAAGCCCTTCCTTGACATTATTTGTCTAGCACAAGAATAAGTTCTCATNCTCCTTGANATCCCAGGCCAACGCCTGTCTTTGTGTCCTTGCTTTGGCTTAAGTAGAAATTCTAAGAGTCACACACACACACACACACACACACACACCCCTCCTGTAAGAATTTTTTGCATATCAGATTCTCTGTTCATTGTTTGAGGAATTGTCATATTAATATAAATAAACTTACCAAATTATGTTAAATGAAATGAGCCAGAGGAAAAAAGACAAATATCATGTGTTCTCATCTATGGAAGCTTTAGAAATTGACCTGTAGCTGGGCAGTGGTGGCGCANGCCTTTAATCCCAGCACTCAGGAAGCAGAGGCAGGTGGATCTCTGAGTTCGAGGCCAACCTAGTCTATAGAGTGAGTTCCAGGACGGCCAGCCTGCACAGTGAGACCTGTCTCAAATAACAAAAGTGTTGACTCTCAGTGAAGAGTAAAAATGTGACTAGTAGAAGCCTGCAAGGGCCGGGAAAGCAGGAACAGAAAGGAGTTGGAAAGGGGTCCAGGTGGGAGGGAAGAATCAGATCTAGTGTTTCCAGCATGGTAGGGTGACTACAATTCTAGACCATCTGTGAAAAACAAGAAAAGGTGGGCTTGAAGCCTCCAAACAGGAGGAATGATAAGGAAATGGAGATACTGATTACTCTGATTTTATTTTACATACCATGTGTATAAATACATGTGTGTATGTGAAATATCACACTGAATAAATCATACAATTATTGTATATCAATAAAGAAAAGAAAGGTTGATGAGCTGGCTCATATCCACACGGCAGATGGATCGAACTGAGTCCTGCAAGTTGACCTTTGACCTCCAAACCTGTGTTTTGGTGTCTCCAACCAGAAATAAATGAGTAAATAAAGTAATAAAAATTTTAAAATGAGGGACTGGAAAGACAAATCAGCAGTTAAGAGCACTTGCTGCTCTTGCAGAGGACCTGGGTTCAATTCCCAGCATCCATATGGCAGTTCTCAACCTTCTGTAAATCTAGTTCCATGGGATCCAGTTCCCTCTTCTGACACTNTGAGGGCACCAGGCATGCATATGGTGCACATATATACATTCAGGCAAGACACTCATACATGTAAAAATGAAATAAATCTAAATTTTTAAAAATAATTTATTTACTTTTATTTCATTTGCATTGGTATTTTGCCTGCATGTATGTCTGTGTGAGGGTGTCAGATTGCGGAGTTAGAGNCAGTTGCTAGCTGTCATGTGGATGCTGGGAATTGAACCTAAGTCCTCTGGAAGAGCAGNCAGTCCTCTTAACCACTGCCTCTTAACCTCTTAACCACCATCTCTCCAGCCCTAAATCTAAATTTCTTTTTGGTTTAAAATGAAGAGCAGGGAAGGTTTGTGAGATGGTTAAGGGACTAGAAGTGTTTGCAGACAACTCTAATAACCTGAGTTCAATCTGGAACCCCACATGGTGGAGGAAGAGAACCATCTCCACATGTTGTCCTGACTTCATACACCCTCACCAAGGTATGTGTATGCCCCCACAGACACAAAATAAAGAAACATAATACAAATTAACAAAACAACAACAACAACAACAACAAAAACAGAAAGAAGCCAGGTGGTGGTGGCACACACCTTTAATCCCAGCACTCGGAAGGCAGAGGCAGGTGGGTCTCTGTGAGTTCGAGGCCAGCCTGGTCTACACAGCAGAGTTCCAGGACAGCCAGGGCTGTTATATAGAGAAACTCAGTCTGGAAAAACCAAAGGAGGTGGAGAAGAAGAAAGTTAAGNCAATTGATGAATGAGTGTCTCTTAAAAAAATCTTGGAAACAAGATTCCGTGTAGCCTGAACTGGCCTGGAACTTGTAATCCTACAGCCTGAGCCTCCTGAGTGCTAAGATCAGAGGTGTACACCACGTCTTCAGCTGCATCTCAGAGAGCTCTGGTTGAGGTGTGAGCTGCTGGGCTATGCAGATTCTTATCCCGAGCCTCTTGCCNTAGCCAGGCTGGCTCCACACGTGCAGATGAAGGCGAGTGGGATAGGTGGTCGCTGCACTGTTACGGCACTCAAGAAGACAGAATTGGTTGTGCCAGTTCGGAGAGTCCAAAGCTTTATGGCCAGGTCTGCAGAATCATGGCTCCTGTTTCTGCCAAGGAGGAAGCNGTGACCGCTGAGCAGAGGACTAAAAAGAGGCTGCCTGCTACCTAAAAGCATGCTGGCTTTGGCACCTCCAAAGCTCTTTCTCTTTTTCAAAGTCACTTTGTGAGCACTGACTGTGCTGGAATAATCAGCCTTCTCTGTGGCTGGCTGAAGGATGAGTCAGGATTCTAAATTCTAGCTGCAGAGCTGGGGAAATGGGAACGCCAGGGAAGGANGACCNTGATGTCAGCAGCTTGCCAGGGCTGATCAAAGTGCTGGAGAGTATGGGCTGGGTTTGCAGTGAAATAAATGCATTTGAATGCTTGAAAATATCAGGGAAAAGATTTCCTAGAACAAATCTATGGGCTTTTGACATCTGCCCTCAAGCAGGCAGAAGCTTTGATATCACCAACTAAGGTATACTGTAGTGTGACGGGAAGCCAGAAAGNCCTGCCCTACTGAGTGTGTGTGGATCTCCTCAGNCCCTTCCCACACTTACGTCTCTAGTAAAGTGGCTTGACTCTTCTCTGGCCAAAATAAAATATCCTGCAGACACAAAGTGATGCAGAATAAATGATAGCTATCAAGTGTGCAGGCTATAGTGATGTCCANAAGCTCAAAGTGAACGAACCCCCTTACTTGTTTTCATTTCCTGTTTACTAGGCAAACACTCACGCTTCAGCAATCTTGAACAATTCCTACACTGTATAACACTTTGGAAAATAGTATTCATTAAGACAGAAACACATATAATCTCATGTGATGGCTGATCTTTGTTACAACTAGAGCAGGTTTAGAGCTGCCTAGAGATTCTGCTCTAGGTAATAGAGGTATTTGTGAGGTGTTTCTGGAGATGTTTCACTGAGGTGGAAGACCTACCCTGAATTATGGGAGGCACCATCTCATGGCCAAGGGTTCTGGACTGAATCAAAAGGAGAAAGTGAGCTGAGCACCAGCATCCATTTCTGTCTGCCCCAGAGGACTGTAGATGCGACATGACTGTAGGCTCATGCTGTCATGACTTCCTTGATTCGATGGACCATATCCTCACACTGTGAGTCAAGAGAAACCCTTCTTTCCTAAGATGCTTTTTTTCCTTGGCAGTAAGAAAAGTAACCAGTACCCTGACAAAGGACTGGAGATTCAGAATTAAAACAAACAAACAAACAAACAAACAAACAAAAAACTCTTGGAGCTCAGTGTCATGGTACATGCCTTTAATCCCAGCATTGGGAGGAAGATGCAGGAGGATCTCTGTGTGTTCCAGGCTAGCCTGGTTTATATAGCTAGTTCCAGGCCAACCAAGGCTACATAGAGTGGCCCTGTCCCTAAAACAAAACAAACAACAACCAAAAAACCTTTTGGGCTAGGGATGGACCTCAGTCAGAGTACTTTGTAGCACATTTGTGGTTCCAGCATTACAAACAAAAGAACATTCTGAAATGGCTAGAAAGATGGCTCAGTGGGTAAAGTGCTTGCTAAGCAGTTCAGATCTCCAGAACCCAGGTGAGAAAACAAAACATAGCAGTAAGGTAAGCATTTGTAATTCCTGGGTGCCCTACNAGGAGGAGGCAAGTTAACCCGGCTTATGAGCAGAGAGGCCCTGTCTGGGAACATGTGGTGGAGAGCAAGGACTAGCATCCAAGGTTGTCCTCTGAACTGCCACACATGTCATGGTACAGGCATATCCATCATAAGAACCATATCATGCACACACACAGACAGACACAGCAAAACTAACCAACTAAAAAGAAAGAGAACAAAATTCTAACAAGACTTACAAATTAACAAGAAAGAGACCAGGTCAATAGGAAAAATGTGCAAAACAGGTTCTTCTGGAAAGAAGAAGCTGAAGACTCTACAATTTAAGAAGAGATGTTTAGCTCCACTGGTAATCTGGGAAATGCTAATTGGAAAGTGAGATGCAAAATGAAAATTTACATTCATACAAACCATCGCATAAATGTTTGTAGTGATTGATTTAGCAACCTCACTTATTATAATAGCCAAAAACTGGAATTAAGTCCTTCAATGAACAGTAGCTAAACAGCCCAACTGGGGAATATCACCAATGAAAAGAATGGATTATTGATCTACAGTGATGTGGATGGATCTACAGAGAGTTAAGCTGGGTGAAAAAAGACAATTTCAAATGGTTACATGTATAATTCATTTACATAACATTTTTCTTTTTGTTTTGTTTTTTTTGGAGGTGGGACAAGGTCTCTCTACATTGCCCTGGCTGTCCTGGAACTCACTACTACTTGTTTTTGAGACAAGGTTTCTTATAGCCCATGGTGGGCTCAAACTTGCTACAGAGCCAAGATGAACTAGGACACCTGATCCTCCAGTCTCTACCTCCCC
>LZPO01017289.1:626871-642907 GCA_001675575.1 Neotoma lepida | reverse complement strand
AATAGATAGTAACAGATGACAGAGTGGTCCTGATTAGTTTGTGCCAGACATTGCTATGAGAGCTTTATATTTGGTTTCAATGCTCAGCCATTCCTCCTATTGCTGATTCCTTTTTTAGTTTTCTTTTTTTAAAGATTTAAAAAAATTAATTATGTGTGTCCATGTGAGTCTGCATTAGAAAGAAGGGCCTGGGTTCCCTGGTTGCTGGAGTTATGAGTAGTTGTGATCTGGGAACTGGACCTGGATCTTCTGTAAGAACAGTGCATACTCTTAATACTCAAGCCAGCTCGCTAAAATCTGTGTTTTGTTTTTTGAGACAAGATCTACTTGGAACTCACTCTGAAGGTCCAGCTGGCCTTGAATTCCTTGCCATCTTCTGTCCTTGGCTTCTCGAATGCTCAGATTACAGGTGTGCTCTACCACACTCAATCCTGATTTCTTTTCCAGGTTTTAGCTTAGTCCCTGTGTTTCTGCTTTAGAGGCATACATGANACGGAAACGTCAATTTATTNTCCTCATCCTTAGCCACATACTTTCCAAGTAAAGTCACAGCAGTTTCCCTGCTGGCACAGAAAACACAAAGGAGAAAGACCTATGTATCATTTCAGTTTGACAGCAGACTCTAAGGCTTGTGCTATGCAGTTGGGCACTGAAGTGGAAATGAAGAGTTGGCAAGTACAGCTGTTCAACTGTGACCCATTTTAAGAACTGAATCATGCTGAGTCATAGCATTTTAGCCAGTCCTCTCNGAAACACTCAATACTTTCTTACGGCCCTTGTTAACCTGCAAGTTCTTCAAGAGCAAGGCCTAGATGATAACTAATTACCTGTGTAACCANTGTAACACTGGGCACAATGTCTGAATAATATGAACAGGGAAGAAGGAGGAGGTAAGACATATTCCCAAGGCCAGAGACCGTGACAGGAGTCCCTTTCTTCCAGCACTGACAGTTTAACACATTTTTTACATTTTATTTATATATTTTTCTATGTATATACTTGTGCATGTTTGGGAGTGTTCTGTCCCANATGTGTGGAGGTCAGAGGACATGTTGGGGAGTCCATTCTTTCCTTCTAACATGTGGGCTCCAGAGATCAAGCTCAGGCTGTCAAGCCAGGCAGCAAATACTGTTACTTGCTGAACTGTCTTAGTGACCCACAGCTTAGCTTTTGATAAAGCTGGCTTTTTTTTNCCTTCCTTATTTTTAAACATTTCTAGCGAAACAGGTGGTCATATTCAGGAAATACAAGTTAACTTCCATTACAGATCTCTTTGCCAACTGTCAGAATGCCTCACGGCCAGTCTGGTTTTATGAATAGTGATAATTACAGAAAGTTGGGTGCCAAGTGAAGAGTCATCAGCTGTCACACCACCACACCCAGCTTAAAACAATTTTTAATATAAGAAACATTCTATCCCTGGGCCTAAAAATAAGANCAAACATTTTATGTGTGGTTGTATTTAGAATGGTAAATTAGAAACAAGCCGTAAAATTATATTTTAGCCTGGTATGGTGTTGCACACCTTTAATATCAGAAAAAAGAGGCAAAAAGGCAAGCAGATCTCTGTGAGTTTGAGACCAGCCAAAACTACATAGTGAGACTCTGTCTCAAAAGCAAAAAAGCAGTTACGGTTCTCATATCCTGGAGCAGGAGAAGTACCCAGTCTGGACTTGGGACATAGCCTCGGCTTATCTATGCTCATTGCTTCATCTTAAGATGATGATGCTTGTCTGCAATTGCTTTATCTCGAGAGATGTTGTCAAGGCTGGATGTGGTGATGTGTGCCTGTAACCCCAGCACTTGGGCAATGGAGGCAGAAGGATCAAGAGTTCAAGGTCATCTTCCACTTCCCAGGGAGTTTGAAGCCATCCTGTGCTTGGAGGCCTGGTCTNAAACAAACAAAAAGACACAAAGATAGGGAAGAAAAGATACTATACTATAAGAGGAAATCTATGTATCTACAAAGCTTGTAAACTTCTCATTAATAAATATTTGAAATAAAACCTGCCATTTTACTGCTGGTAAGTCTGATATTATAGCTTAATCATTTGCTAAGGATTTATTCGACATGACTGGAAATNTGATCTTTTTATGCTGACTATGAAAACATTTTTATGCATCATCATTTTTGTTTAAAAGTTTAAAATAGCACTGGGTCTCTTAAAATCTTGCATTCACATGTTGATAATTGTTTCTTTTTTATTAACATTGTATTTAACACAAACTGCTAAATGCTTTGCAATGATGNGTAATGTTGATTTGAACCTAGGTTTCATGTCTCTCAATCATTCATAGCCTTGGAACTGAAAGAATCCACTGAGATGATATCCTAGGCAAAACAGGAGGTCAAGCTAGGCTTTTGATCCCAGTACTTGGGAGGCAGAGGAAGGCAAATCTCTAAATTCAAGGTCAACCTGGACTACAGAGCCATTTCCAACACAGCCAGGGTTATACAGAGAAACCCTGTCTCAAAAAAACAAAAAAGAAATGAATGAATAAAGATAAAACAAACAGACAAAAAACAGTAACTCGTCTACCTAGTCATCAAAAGCATGAAGAGTACTAGCAAGGAGTATTCATCCTTGTTTTACCTTTTCTATTTTTTTTAGGTTTATTTTTATGTATATGGTTGTTTTGGTTGCATGTAAGTCTAGATAGCATGTGGGTGCAGTGTCTGTGGAGGCAAAAAGAAAAGTTTTGTATACTTTGGAACTGGAGTTATAGATGGTTACAAAATGCCATATAGGTGCCAGTATTTGAGTCTGGATCCTCTGGAAGACCAGCCAGTGTTCTTTACAGCTGAGCTATCTATCCAGACTGTTTGTTTGTTTGTTTGTTTTGGTACTGGGTATTGGAAACTAGGACTTCACACATGCCAACCACTCTACCATTGAGCCAAATCCCCNGCCTGGCATCTAACTTCCATAGATTTCTGCATTTTTCCTTAAATGAAAAAAAAATATTTATGAAGCCAGGCATGGTGGTGCAAATTTATAATGCCAGAACTCTGGGGGCAGATGCAGGTGGATCTCTATGAGTGCAGGCCAGCCTAGCCTTCATAGTGAATTCCAGGACAACCATGGTTATGTAGAGAGACCCTGACTCAAATTGGCTGTCCTGAAACTNGNNTTGTAGATCAGGCTAGTCTCGAACTCACAGAGATCCCCTGCCTCTGCTTCCCTAGTGTTGGGATTAAAGGCATAAACCACCACATTTGTTTTGTTTTTGAGACAAAGTCTCACTATGGCTGAAGATTTTGTTTGGCGGGGCTGGAGATGGAATCCAGAGCATTGTACAAGCAAGGCAAATGCTCTACTANTAAACTGTATTTCCACCCCAAGGGTCTTATCATGTAGCCATAGCTGGCCTGTAGCTCAAGATGAACTTGGACTGACAGATCCTACTGCTTACAATTCCCAAGTACAAGGGATTAAAAGTATGTGCCACCATGCCTGGCTGCCAAGTGCTCTTAACTATTAAGTCATTTCTGCAGGCCCATATTTAAGTTTAAAGATTTAAGTCATTAGTGGGAACATAGTCCATTGCTGGGACACAGCAGTNACAATATGGCTAACCTTGATAAGTTATTAATATTTAAACAGATTTTAGTACCTTTTGGAACTCAGGAGACGAGACTCTTTCAGTTTTTTTCATGTTTGTAATAAAAACTCATTCTAAAATTGGACAGAGTTCTAAAATGTTTTAGTTTACACAGAACAATTTTTTGGGGTGAGGTGGGGTGGTAGTACTACTGGGGATCAAACCCAGGACTTCAAATGAAAACTTACACGAAAGCCTTCTGGTTTGAAGGCCTACGACTACACACAGAATCTCTATTGGAGATACCACCAAACTAAAGGTCATTCCTGAATGGGGCAGCCCAGGTCAATGACTTTCCTGGCCTCCTCTCTCTCCCATAAATCCTAGGGATGTCACTCATTACAGGTCACAAGGCGTGTTGTGACACACATCTCAGTAGTAGTACCCTGTCACCATCTTCACCCTCAGTAGGCATTTTCCTTTGGGAGGATTGTAAACCAGGGGCACTAGCAGCACGATGGCGGGTTCTACTCAGGAGGCACAAAAACCAAACGCATCTCATGGGGCGTAACGATGGCCACAGCCACTTGTANGACCAGGCTACTACGACCTTGCCCCAAACTTAAGAGTGTGAATGCTGGAAACCTGGCCTGCTTCTGAGCGCCATCGGCTTAGGGGACGCCGGGCAGGGAGGCTGGCTCCCGCACGCCGCGACCACTGCAGCGGTCACTCGGGGTTGGGGGAAGGCCAGCGGAGGCTCGAGGGACGAACTGCCTGAAGGGAAGCAGCGACACAAGGCCTGGAGCTAGGGACCCCAGCTCCGGGCGGGAAGACCACACGCGGGGCACGGCGGAAGAGGCGGAGCGCGGAGGCGGAGCCTGCCCCGCCCCACGCCGCCCTGGCGCTAGGCCGCGCTCCCCGCGGCGGGCGATTCTGATTGGCCGGCCCCGTTCCCGGCGCTGATTGGACGCGTGGGCGAGGCGGCGGAGAGCCGTGCGCAGCGGCGTGTGTGGGGCCGTGTGCAGACCCGCGTGTGGCGCAGGCAAGGACCCTGAAAATAAACAGCCGCTGCTGTGCGAGTCGCTCTCCTGGGCCTGGGTCCGAGTCTCCACTGCCGTGGGCAGCTCAGACGCCGAAGGTGAGGGCTGGGGGCGGAGGCCGCGCGGCGGAGGCTGCGGGGTTGGCGCGGCCGAGACCGACGGAGGGCCGGAGCTGCGAGGCGCGATGGCGGCCGCACCTTGGCCTGCTCCCTGCTGCGTCAGGCGCGGGACTCGGCCTGGCTGCCTCCCGGCGGGCCTTGGTTTCCGGCCCGCCGCAGACGGGCGGCCGTCCCGGTCGTCCTCCGGTGCGGGGGACTAAGAGCCGGTGCGTGGGGGGCCCTCGCTCGGCGCACACGGCCGCGAGGGCTGCAGGCGTGCGACGACGAGGCCCGGCGCCCTTGGGGCCGAGGCGAAGGGGGTCGTGCGCGGGCCTAGCGCCCGGGGCCAGGGTGGCGGGAACTCCTGGAACCGGGCGTTGTGCGGGCAAGGGCGCCCGGCCGCGGAGGAGGTCCGCCGGCCGACAGCCGGGTGGAGGCCTTGGCGGGCCATGTGCCAGCGGCTGCGGGGCCGCAGGAACCGGCCCGTGACGAAGCCCGCGCACGCCGCTCTGAGGCTCAGGAGTCTGGATTCGGTTCTCTATACTGCCAGCCTTTATTCCAACCGATTTCTTGTCATTGGTGTTCCTAAACGGCTTGTTCTACACTGCTGCTCCAAAGAAGCCCCTTTCTCCTGAATCGCTAAGAGTCAAGTCTTAGGTCCTTAAACTAGTATGGGGCGGGCGGGGGTGGGAAGGATTCCCAGTTTGTCAGGCCTTGAAGGCCATCTCGGCGTCAGAAGTCTTTGCCACTATTTCTCGGATTAAACGCATATAAATTACCAGCAAGCCTCGGAAGTAGACTTGGCAAAGATGAGTCTGGATTTTCATTAACGTGAAAACCTGTTTTAGAACGGTCTAATCGCCCCGGTTTGGGTTTGGGTGTTGATTTTATAGGTAAAGCTTTTGCTTGTTGCCACATGTCAAGCACATGGCTTCAGCTACCAGGCACTTGGAGAGGAAGTGACTACATCTGGTCTTGAGGTGGGGGGTGGGGGTCTTGGGGAAAGGAAACATCGATCAGCAATCGTCTGATTTCAAGTTTCTGCAATATTCTTGAGGACACAAAACAGGCAAGACGCTCAACTTGTCTGCTTTAAAGTAAAAAGGAATTAAGCTGTATCCCCATTTTGCCCCCAAATTAAGTTTTAGGGGATAAAATCCATATTTCCTGTTGTTTGACCGAGTTTTGGAGAGATTTACTCCAGTGATTTAATCTTTGGATTAAATTTTCCAAGTTTGTTAGCCATTTGGTCCTAGTGTATATTGAATGTAAGATTTTTAAAAGGTAGATGAGCTGTAGTATCTTATCGCCCAATTCTTTAATTCTGAAAAAAATANTTAAAATAATTACCGTGATTAAAATGCAAGTTATCAAATTGTAACTCTCATAGTTCTAGGTACTTTTTTTTTTCCAGCTTGTTAAGCGTGCTTGTCTACAAGGAACTCTGTGTATGCTGGACTATAAAGGGAATAATTTATTGGAATCCCAAGGGCTGAATTAAAGGCTTAATTTCACCCCCAAATTACAGCTCCTGGCAACAGGTTTTAAAAACCTAACAGTATTGTGTCTATATACTTCCTACCTCATATTAAAAAAAATTCTTGTATTTGAATTATTCCTTTTCATATTGATAGCAAGAGATAATTTATTTCAAACAGATGTGCAGTCTGTAAAATGTTTTAAACCAAATTAGTGGAAGACCAAGGGTTTATATTCTGGCAGTTGAGCATCTGCANTGGGTAAAAATAACTTTAAAGTATTAAAAAATTTGTAATGATTTATAACGATTCTTTTGGCCTTTTAGAACCTAATAAAATTATTTGGTAAATCACTGCTGGAGTGATTGCTCCATTAGGTAAATACTTGCCCAGAGAGTTTGCCTTCCTCTTCCTAGCCTCCTGACAGTAAGTTGAGAGCCAGAAGACTAATACCAAGGCATCCTGGCCAGCTATGTGGAGAATGCTCTTTTCCATACTGCCTCACTTAATGGGGCTCTTATTCTGTCAGTGTCTAATTTCAGGTTGTTAAATACTTGGGATAATAAAGTGAACTTAGGTCTTAGATTCAGATTGCAAATAGGGTTTTGTAGATTAGGAATACAAGCCAGGTGTGATGATATAGGCCTATGTCATCCCAGCACTTGGGGGGATGGGCAAGACTGTAAATAAATTTGAGGCCTGCCTAGGCAGCAGTAAAATTTTGTCTTAAAAGGGCAGGGAAACCAGAAGTGGTGGCACACTCCTTTAATCCCTGAACTCAGGAGGCCATCTCAATTTGAGGACAGCCTCTTATACCTAATAAATTCCAGGCCAGCAAAGGCTGCCTGAGACCCGATTTACACAGTCGAGGGGAGGGCTAGAAGAAATATGAGGGTTACAATAATCATTTGGAGTTGATTCCATAGTTACAAATGAGGGTTTTTAGCTAGTGAAATTAAGTTGTGTTTGTGTGTGTTGCCACTCAGGTTTAAGGGGAAAAAGATTTTGGCTTAAAAATCAAGAAATCTCTGTGAAAGATTACTGTGAAGAAATTTAAAATGACTCCAGAGTCTTAACTGTTGTAGATTTTATTTGATTTATCTAAAAGAGAATACTTTTGTATATTGGAATTCAAATAATATATAAGAAGCATGTATGTGTATGTTTCTTATCACTTAGCCTTAATTCTACAGAGATTTAGAGGCAAACTGTTGACATCTTGTTAGTACTAGGGTCTGTCTGTATGGCTTTAGTAGGTAAGTCACTCGTTCTCTGTGATGTGCTCCCTTTTTTGTTTTGTTCTTTCTTCTTTGTTGTTTTGTTTTAATGAGATGGGTTTCCCTGGCTGTCCCGGTTTGGCATCCAGTTTGGGATTAAAGGCATATACCACCATGCCTGGCCACCCTGTTCCTTTATTAAAGGGAGCAAGGCTACATAACTTGCAGAGTGGTTAACAGAATAGATTATATATTTATGGCTGACATGGTAGGTACTCAGCTATCAATCAAGACTTTGCACAGGTAGTCAGGACAGGAAGAAATGGATGTAATTAACCAAGGTCAGGTAGTGAATTATAGGGTAAAACAGCCCTTCCCAGTTAGTTGTTACGCTATTTTTGATCATGGTGGCCAGAATCGGGTAACACAGACTGTATCTTGCTTCCTTTTATTAGATCTAGTTTATTAACAATGGAGTGTGTGGTATTGTGGTACCAAGTCAGTTTACTGGTGCATAATACCAAGTGAGTATTTCAGAGGGCAAGAACTGCCCTATGGTCTCAGTATAGCAACTCTGATAAAGCAGGGATAATCCCCTGCTTGGGAAAAATTGATCTAGTGCATACAAATGAATNTAAACCACTGTGTTAGGAAAGCCAGGTGAAATAGTAAAGATAGCTCAGTACACACTAGACTTGGCAAGGGCCATGTTTCTCCTCAGTATTCCTATTATATAATATGAATGCATTTTCTAGGAGGTAGTTGTGATTATTTTTTTCCTGTGAGGTTGAACCCTTCCTTAGGGCACTCACTCTACCACTGAGCTACATCCTAGAGAGGATTGTTTTAGTTATTAGAATTCCTGTTAGTCTTGACTGTATAGAGTTTACTGGNTTTTGGTATAATTGTGTTATTGAAAATGAAGATAAATAGCTGTAAGTTCTGTTATTTAATCTGTAAAGCCTGGGTGTGTTCAAAAATCTGTAAAATAATTAAGCCTCTTAATTTAGCACACCTGGTCTCTAAGTGAATCTTTTCCAAACTTACATGACAGTTGGTTGCTGTCCTTTTTTGAGTGGCATGTCCTACCACATCTTTAACGGGTTTGTGTCATGACAATATGATACTTAGAATTGAGGCATAGAGTGGCACAAAAATAAGCTCATCAGGTAAAAGTACTTACCTGAGCTTGATCCCTGAGCTTGTGAAGGTTGAAGAAGAGAGCTGACATATGGAAGTGGTCTGACTGCGGGATGTGACCTGCCCTGCCCCCTGCCAAATACATTGTTTTGTGTATGTGTGCCTACATGAGTTAATGTGTACCATGTGCATGCAGAGCTGCCTAGAGGACAGAAGAGGGTATCGGATCCTCTGCTAGAGCAATAAATGATCTTAACCACCGAGTCATCTCCAGCCCATGTGTATAATGCTTCTTCTTCCCAACTCCCCTTTTATTTCAGAGAGGGTTTCTTGTAGCCAAGGCTGATCCTCTTGCCTCTGCCTCCCCAGTGCTGGGGTTGTAGTATCACCATACCTGGCTTTATTTTCTGTAATTTTAATTTTGAAAAAGACACTTGATTTCTAGTATAGAATTCAGCCTGTATTTCTGGTAAATTTCACCCCTTTCATCTAGGAAATTGACTTTAAAACAAGCTTGAGTTTGTGCAGAGTTCCAATGTATCTGTAAATAGCCTGACATGAAGACTTAAGATAACTTGGTTGTAGAGGGGGCATAAAACTTTAACGGATATTTGAAACTGAGCACCTATAAAGTAATCTTGTAATGCTTCTGACCACAGATCAGTTTTATCACCTCCCTTTTACAAATGAAGCAGAACAGCCATGGGGGTGTGTAGAGGTATCTGTGGCTGGAGTAACCCATATTGCCTTCAGTTCAAATCCAGGTTATCCTTCAGTGTCATGGCACCCAGCTAGCCATATGTCTTTGAGGTAACACAAGTGCTTAACCTAGTTAACTAGTTAACCTGGGCTTANCCATGGTTCCAGAATCTTTATGCTCCCAAGATACATCNATGCAGCATAGTTGATAACTAGGTTATTAGCAAAAGGAAGAGAACAAACAGATCTGTTGCCTAACAGCAGTGAAATGAGTATTCTGGGTTTTGGATTGATTTTTGTGGTTCTAAACATTCAAGATCATCCTGCCTCAGCCTCCTTATGCTCAGATTTTAAGACTGCACCTGCCGCTGTGCCTGATCATTTTTTTTTTCATTTTCTTTCTTTTTTAAGGTTTTTATATTTTTTTGTGTGTGTAGTCCTGGAGCTAGAACGCAGGACTTCAAGAATTTTAGGCAGTGCTATACTAAACTATAGTCCTAGCCCATATTGTTCTTATTTTATATTGACATTTTGGGTAGCACTTTATGATCGTAATCCTACAAAGTCTAAGTTTCTGGGGTTAATAAAAAGCTTGGGTGACAAGTTACAGTAAGATGGAGACCTGGGTGCTCTCTGATTTTAGTTTTCCCTGGTGGAAATTTCTCAACAACTCCAGGGTTGTTGGATAATAACTTTTTTCCACCTAGAACTTTCTTGGTTTCCTCTTTCTACTAGCACTACCTTTATTTTGTATGACTGTTGGTCTGCATGTTTATGTGTGCTNTGTGCCTACCTGATGCTAGTGGAGGCCAGAAGAGGGTGTCTAGTATCCTGGAACTAGAGCTATGTCAATGCTGGGAACAGATTTCTAGTCCTTCTATGAGCATCAAGTGCTTGTATCTGCTGGGCCACCTTTCTGGCCTGGAGTTAGGTTTTGTTTTTTGGTTTTTTGTTTTGTTTAATCAGAAACGTCCTTACAGAGTGAGCCTTGATCCCTATTGGAAGCAAAAGCCTTGGCTCCTAAAAATCTGCTTGCATAGGATCATACTTGTGATTTTGTGAAAACTTGAGTTAGAATGACTGTACCCTTAATGAGTACATAATTGAAAACATTACTATAGTGGTAAATTAGTGATATAGTAACTTGTGATAGAAAACATATTTGTTTAGTGCTTTACTGTTGGTTTTTGATTAGATTGGATTGGGACTATATAAGATACACGGTTGTACAAAGCAGAAAGGACTTAAGTCTTACCCACTGTCCTCAAAAGCCATACTATATAACTACTACTAAAAGGATCACTATATGGTATGCTGTAGTGATTCAAANGTGAATTACTTGGCCTCAGCCCTCCACTAAGCAGTTAGTGTGATTTGGCAGCTATTAACAAAGTACTCTGTATTTTAATACAAATTCCAAGCTGGAAGATGTGTTCAGATTTTCTTATACACTTGGTATTAAAGTGGCTCTTAAAAGTTAGAAAAGGGTGTGACAAATGAGGGGACTAGAGAAATCTAATAGTCACGGGTAGTGAAAGTCATAGTTCTCAGCTGTGTTTTAAGTTTTTATGAGGAATGATCAGAATCTCTAAATGCATTCATTTGTACATACGACAGTGTACTGGAGTTGCTGGCCAAAGAGAAAAGGCAGCTTGCATGCACATTATGTAAGGCTGCCTGCTCACTGACTGGGCGACTTGATTTCAGGTTTTTGAGAAAGGATCTGAGTATATATCGCCCGGGCTGGCCTAGAACTCAGGTTCTCAGCTACTCTTCTTAGCTTGAAGTTTTACATTGGTATTTCTTGGCAAAAGTAATCCTTTATTTTTCTTTTTTGAGATTAAGCTTCTTTGGGCACTAGGTGTACACATAACATTTATGCTGGCAAAAACTCAGGTTAAAAAAAACCTGGACTGGAATGTGAGGATTAGTGGGATTATTAACACAATCATGTTAGTCCATATATGCCTCATTTAGAAATTACACAATTTTAGGGTTTTTCATCTGCATATGATAGTAAGTATAGAAATCTAAAGTAAATAGATGGGTGTTATTCTAACCACTATAAAGTAATTCCAAGAATTTAATTGATGGAGATGTCTTTCTGTACACTGTGAATATGTATTGCTCTGATTGGTTGATAAATAAAATGCTAATTGGCCAGTAGCCAGCAGGAAGTATAGGCAGGATAAGCAGACAAGGAGAATTCTGGGAAGAAGAAGGCTGAGTTAGGAGTTGCCAGCCAGCTGCCCAAGGAGCAACATGTAATGGGATGTAGGTAAAGCCATGAAACACGTGGCAACATATAGATTAATAGAAATGGGCTGAGTTTAAGTGTTAAGAACTAGTCAGTAATAAGCCTGAGCTAATGGCCAAGCAGTTACAATTAATATAAGCCTCTGAGTAATTATTTTATAAGCGGCTGTGGGACCGTGGGGCCTGGCGGGACCCAGACAAAACTTTCTCCTACATTTAATGTTATTTTTTTAATATTTCAAAGCTCTAACTGCAGCTATGAGCAGCAACGAATGCTTCAAGTGTGGACGATCTGGCCACTGGGCCAGGGAATGCCCTACTGGTGGAGGTCGGGGTCGTGGAATGAGAAGCCGTGGCAGAGGTGGTTTTACCTCGGATAGAGGTATTTTTGTCGAATAAAAAATTTTGAAGCACTCCAGAATTCATTAATATCAAGACTGGCCTGATTATCCAAATTCTTTTCATTTCTGCTCAAACTAGGCTTCCAGTTTGTTTCCTCGTCTCTTCCTGACATCTGTTACCGCTGTGGTGAGTCTGGTCATCTTGCCAAGGATTGTGATCTTCAGGAGGATGGTAAGTATTTAACACTTCATACTCTTGGGAGAGATGTGTGCCTGCACACAGCTTTGTGATGTTTTCTAGCTTAGAGGGTTTGTAGCATGTGGTTTAAAGCATAGCATTACTGTGTAAAGGTTTTATAGTCTTGGTCTGCTTCTTTTCCTTATTGTTGAAGCCTGCTATAACTGCGGTAGAGGTGGCCACATTGCCAAGGACTGCAAGGAGCCCAAGAGAGAGCGAGAGCAGTGCTGCTACAACTGTGGCAAGCCAGGCCATCTGGCTCGTGACTGTGACCACGCGGATGAGCAGAAGTGCTATTCTTGTGGTGAATTTGGACATATTCAAAAAGACTGCACCAAGGTGAAGTGCTATAGGTGAGTCATTACGTTGGTGCTCAAAAAAAAAAAAAACTTCATTGTAGATTTTTCTGGCGGTGTTGTCTGTTAAAGGGAGAGCGGGGAGCATTTGGTGAAAGTGAGAACAGCTTGTGAACTTGATTCTCCTTCCATAGGGTGCGTTCTGGGGATTGAAAGTCAGGCTTAGTGGCAGAAGACTTGACCCACTGAGCAATCTCACCTTGTCTTTCTTTTTTTTGAGATGATTTTCCCTCCTTTGTGGTACTGAGTATTGGGCCTGAGGCTTGAAACCTGGTAGGCAGGCACTACCACTGAACCTAGATAAAGTGTGCAGTATGGGCCAGTGAGGGCTTGGTGGATGTCAGAGTACTTGTGCATGCCTATGTTCTGGCTCAGTGTCCCACAGTGGAAAGAAGAAACAAACTCCTATGATTTGTATTCTGACTTCTGTATGTGATCTATGGTTTGTGTGTGGTGTGGTTACTAAGTGCTGTTGGGTGTATATAAATGAAACCATGGGGATTAATTTATGAATAGCAGAACATCTTTGCTAATATTTTGACCTTGGAGATGGTTAATCTCTTATGGCTAGGATTTTGAGAACCTAGTCTTACTCTATTCTGTTCTTAGTTAAAAATATAAAGATCTAGAATCTTAACTGGGCATGATAATGTAACACCCAAAGTCCCAACCCAAGGCTAGAAGATTGTGTTTGAGGCCAGGTTTGGCTAATATATGGAACTGTCTCCAAAAGTAAAGTAGTTTATATGTAGTCCTTTTAAGAAAGAAAGAACACACTACTGAGTGCACTGTAAGGGATTAAAAACAAACAAACAAAAACTTGGGCAGTAATGTCTCCCAAAATATTTATAGTCTTAAAGAAAAATGTTCTTACTTGTGCTAAGTATTGACCATTGATTTGGTAGCAGTTTTATTTGTTCTGAGGAGCAATGTGAACTGTAATTTATTTATTTGTTTTTTAGGTGTGGTGAAACTGGTCATGTAGCCATCAATTGCAGCAAGACAAGTGAAGTCAACTGTTACCGCTGTGGCGAGTCAGGGCATCTTGCACGGGAATGCACAATTGAGGCTACAGCCTAATTATTTTCCTTTGTCGCCCCTCCTTTTTCTGATTGATGGTTGTATTATTTTCTCTGAATCCTCTTCACTGGCCAAAGGTTGGCAGATAGAGGCTGTTCCCAGGCCAGTGAGCTTTACTTGCAGTGTAAAAGGAGGAAAGGGGTGGAAAAAAACCGAATTTCTGCATTTAACTACAAAAAAAAAGTTTATGTTTAGTTTGGTAGAGGTGTTATGTATAATGCTTTGTTAAAGAACCCCCTTTCCGTGCCACTGGTGAATAGGGATTAATGAATGGGAAGAGTTGAGTCAGACCAGTAANCCCTTCTGGGTTTGAGCGTGTTCCCATGTAGGAGGTAAAACCAATTCTGGAAGCGTCNGAGCTTCCATAAATAACATTAATTTTTAGCATAATGATGGCCTTGGATTGTCTGACCTCAGTAGCTATTAAATAACATCAAGTAACATCTGTATCAGGCCCTCATAGAACATACAGTTGAGTGGGAGTAAACTGAAAAGACAAATGTGTTGTTGATGGCTATGCCAGAGAAATCGGGATAAAAGCCTAACACAGGAGCAGCTTCATCCCATACAGATGGTGATGGCAAAGGTGTAGAACACATTTTTTCTTCAAAGACTAAATCTAAAACCCAGAGTAAACATCGCTCAGAGTTAGCATAATTTGGAGCTATTCAGGAATTGCAGAGAAATGCATTTTCACAGAAATCAAGATGTTATTTTTGTATACTATATCACTTAGACAACTGTGTTTCATTTGCTGTAATCAGTTTTTAAAAGTCAGATGGAAAAAGCAACTGAAGTCCTAGAAAATAGAAAATGTAATTTTAAACTATTCCAATAAAGCTGGAGGAGGAAGGGGAGTTTGACTAAAGTTCCTTTTGTTTGTTGTAAATTTTCATCAATGTATATAGAACACAATGCCATATTAGAGAGGGGATGTGGAGGATGGAAAGATGACAGTTTGGACTTTTCTTTCTGTGCTAAGTGATGTCTTCAGTGAGGAAAAGCTGCTTCCAGAAGAACACAATGGTTCGGGTGCTTGGTTCATTTGCAGAGCTATAGAAAGTTCTCTGGGGGTCTGCTAGATGGTCTAGTGGGTAAAGGCGGTTGCCACGTAAGCTTGGTGACCTGAATTTGGTTCCAACATCCATGTAGAGGTGGAAAGAGAGAACTGACTCCTAAGTTGTGCTTTGACTTCCACGTTTGCAGGAAAGTAAATTCTCTTGATCTGTTGTGACAATGCTCTTAGTTCTCTGTTCACTCATTCATAATTCAGAAATTTAAAGAGCATTTTAAATTTTTTCTGGGCTTCTGAAGGATCTGAATTCTAAGATTCCTTGCCCCAATCCCTACCGCTAGAAGCATCTGATTTAATGTCCTCACTTTATAGATAATAAAAGCAAGCTAGCAGGATGTAGTTTAGGTTTAACCCTAAGCACCCTTCCTACCCCTGCTCTCTGAAATAAAATTGCTGGTTTTCCCATTTAGTAGTTAATGGTCCCCTCTCATTGCCATGGGATTGTTCACGGTGGGTGTATTTTTTATCCTCTTGTAGATAGAGTTCTGGTCAGTTTGTGATGTCTGCTACTGTGACTAGTGTTGGAGTATCTCAGCTATGCTGTGCCTGTGACATATTTGCTCAATTTTACATTGAATCTTGGTGTTTCTACTGAGCAACTGGTATGTCTGAGTAGCCAAGCATACCAAATACCCTAGTAAATTTGTTTCTAAGTGTAGAAAGCAGCATAAGGAATGACCTGTTTTTAAACATCACCGTTAAATACAGCTGAAGCCTGGCCAAAAAAAAGGAGGGGGTGGTAATTGTGTCTGATAACCTCAACCTGGTTATCTACCATGTAAAGGTAGAAATAGAGAACTGGCTTTCACAGTGTCTGGTGACCTTCACACAAGCTGTGGCATGCATGCACGTGCACAGTAAACCTTGAGGTTTGGGTGTTAGTGCACATGTGATTTCGGCCTCTGATCTCAAGTTCCAGTACATAAGGTGACACAAGACACAATGTTTGAATGGAGGTCAAAGGCGATATAGAATCAGGATCTTGTGCATACTAGACCATGTGCTCTGATAACTCAGCCACATCCTCAGCAGCCCTTACCTGTGTTTTGATACCTTTGGTAAACAGCCAGTTCTATAGACCACAAGTGTTCCTTTGTAAAATACAGATTACTTTGCTCCTGATGGTGTGAGCATGTAATTTGCAGGGTAGCCCAACTAATATGTAGGAGCTACGTGGTCTAATTCATGTAGGAATGATGTTCAATTGGGAAAATTGACTCATGTTTAAAAACCAACAGTTGGGAGCATAGCATTGTCTTCATGAATAGTTTTGTAGGATTTATTTGGGAGTCAGAAGACGAAAATTGTTTTTTTAAAACTGCTATGTTCGTGTGTATGTGTACACATGCCAAGGTGTGTGTGAAGAGAAATTTGTGGAATTCTTTGTATCTTACCTTTACATAGGTTCTGGGGTTTGACTTGAGCTCATCAGGCTTAGGTGGCAAAATACCTTTACTCACTAAGTCATTTTGCCA
>LZPO01017289.1:571437-583844 GCA_001675575.1 Neotoma lepida | reverse complement strand
TGTACAGCCTGGACCCACTGAGCTTGCAGCAGAAAAGACCCAAATGTGTAGCCAGCCTGACCTTACTGCACACTTGGAGTCAGTTCCTCACCTGTAGACTCTAGTGGTCAGCAACCGTAAACCAGGGNTTAGGGGAGAGCCAGTCCATGGAGGACTCAGTTCAGAATAGCCTCTTGTCTGGAGGGACCCTAGAGTTGTGAGACAAGCTACTGCCCACTCCCTTCTCTTTTCTTCTTCATACTGGATCTCTGAGCTGCTTTCTTTTCTTTTTTATTTGTGTGTGNACGTTCAGAGGCCAGGAGAGTCGATGTCCTGCTTTTACTTCTCATCTGCTCCTTTTGTGACAAGGTCTCTCCCTGAACCTGGGGCTTAAGTTTTCGTGGCTAGGCTAAAGGCCGGCAAACTTCAGCAATCCTGTCTCTGCCCCACTTAGAGTGAGGTTACAGGTGTGAACAGGATGTCTGGTTTGTTTTGTGAGTGCCAGGATCCAAACTCTGGTCCTTTGGATTTCACCCGGTTTGTTATATGAGTGCCCAGGTCCAAACTCTGGTCCTTTGGATTGCACATCCATCACTCTGAACCTCTGAGCCATCGCTCCAGCCCTGAGTTACTTTCTAAGACTTGTAGAGGACTGTTGCTGTGAGCCACCATTGGGCAGGTGGGCTCACTGTTCTGGGCATGGGTCTTTGGGACTGTCTTTCCTGTCCCTTTGACGTGTGTCACTGGGTTGACCCCTTTCTTCAGCTACAGATTTGGGACACGGCTGGCCAGGAGAGGTTCCGAACCATCACCCAGAGCTACTACCGAAGTGCCAATGGGGCCATCCTTGCATATGACATCACCAAGAGGAGCACCTTCTTGTCAGTGCCTCACTGGATCGAGGACGTGAGGAAGTACGCGGGCTCCAACATTGTGCAGCTGCTGATTGGTGAGCTAGAGCCGGCGGCTGGCAGGGCCTGGGAACGAGTCTTTTNTCTGCCTTTGCCTTTTTTCATTTCCAGTACAGGGCAAGCCTACCTGGGGAGGGACTGAGTTTGGCCAGGAAAGGAACCAGAAGTTGAACCAGGAGCTTGCAATCAGTTTAAAAGTTGGACTAAAAATTGAGATTAGAAGGCAAGAGGGTGCTGGAGTTTGCTTTGCAGTCCCTGTGTGTCCCTCTACCTCTAAGTTATGGTGTTTCTGCAAACAGCACTGCTTCTCCTGCTCAGCGGAAGCAATGTGGCTGGTTTGCTGCTCAGTGGTTGANCATGTAGCTAGCTAGTATGCACAAGACTATAGGTTTCATTCACAGCACTGCAGAGGAAAAAAGATAATAGAAAACAAGATGAGAGGCCATAGAGTACGAACTTTTCTTTTGCATTTTAAAATTACATTTACTTAGTGTGTCTGTGAGCATGTGTGCATGCACACATGTATGCACTGCAGTGTATGTGTGGAGATCAGATGACAGACTTGTTAGAATCAGTTCTCNCCTTTTACTAAGTGGGACCTAGGACCTGAACACAGATCACTGGACTTGGCAACAAACGTCTTTACCTGCTGAGCCATCTTGCTGGCCTAGAATAAGAGTTTACATTTTTAAAAATCTGTCTGTCTATCTCTCTGCCTGCCTTCTGTCTGTCTGTCTATCTGTCTGGTGTATGTATGGGTATACACATGCCACAGCACATGTGTAGGCCAAAGGACAACTTACAGAGTCTGTTTTCTCCTTCCACCACGTAGGTACTGGGGATTGAACTCAGGTCACCTAGTTTAACNGCAAGTGTCTCGCACACTGAGCCATCTTGCCAGCTGAGAATAAGAGCTTTAAAATAAGAAAGGCAGTCTGACTTGGTGGCTATACTTGTCCCAGCTCTCAAGAGGCTGAGGGGTAGGAAGATTGCTTTAGTCAACAAGTTAAAGTCTAGCCTGGGCAACCTACTGAGGACTCTTTTTTTTATTTATTTTTATTTTTTTGCTTTTCGAGACAAGGTTTCTCTGTATAACCCTGGATGTCCTGGAACTCACTCTGTAGACCAGGCTGGCCTTCTACTGAGGACTCTTTTTTTTATTTATTTTTATTTTTTTGCTTTTCGAGACAAAGTTTCTCTGTATAACCCTGGATGTCCTGGAACTCACTCTGTAGACCAGGCTGGCCTTGAACTCAGCAGTCAGTGCCTCTTGTGGCACTGCTGCCCAGCTGAAACTGTTTTTAAAAAACAGTTAAAATATGCTGGGTGTGGTGGTGCTTGCCATTATTCCCAGAATTCCGGAGGCAGAAGCAAGCAGATCTCTGTGAGTTCAAGGCCAGGCTGGTCTACATACCAAGTTCTAGTCCAGCTACAGCTGCAAGTAAGAACCTATCTCCAAGAAACAAACAAACAAACAAAAGGGTTAGAGTAGGGGTTGGAGAGATGGCTCAGTAGTTTTGAGCATTTCCCAATGACCTGAGTTTTCCCAGCANCTACATTTTGGCTCACAACCATCTATAATTCCAGGGAATATGATATCTTCTGGTCTTTGTGGCTGCTAGGCATACATGTGGTTCATAGACATACATACAGGCAAAACACCCATATACATAACATTTTTTAAAAGGTTAAAATAAAAAGGACTATTTTAAGCCTGGAGGTGGTGGCACAGGCCTTTAATCCCAGCACTCAGGAGGCAGAGGCAGGTGGATCTCTATGAGTTCAAGGCCAGCCTGATCTGCAGAGTGAGTTCCAGGTCAGCTAGGGTTCCACAGATAAACCCTGACTCTAGAAACAAAAATCCACCACCAACAACAAAAGACTATTTTAATACAGGTCAGTTAGCACACCCAGCAATGTTTACCTGGAACTGCTGCTGGAGGGGACATGTTCTGGGACTCTTAGTGTGGCTCTGCTGGGTAGATCTGTGCTGGTCTGGCACCTGTGGGTCTTACCATGCTCTACCTGGCCTTTCTCGACAGGGAACAAGTCAGACCTTGCGGATTTCCGGGAGGTCCCTCTGACTGAGGCGCAGAGTCTGGCTGAGCACTATGACATCCTCTGCGCCATCGAGACCTCTGCTAAGGACTCCAGCAATGTGGAGGAGGCCTTCACCAGAGTGGCCACTGAACTCATCATGAGGCACGGAGGCCCCATGTTCAGTGAGAAGAGTACCGACCACATCCAGCTGGACAGCAAGGACATTGCGGAGAGCTGGGGCTGTGGGTGCTGACTGGGGGGGCAGGGCAGGCAGGCCAAACCTCCCCTGCCTCCTTTGTCTCTAGCCTGTCAAGCCCCACCATTCAGAGCCAACCCTCAAGGGCACTGGCTTCTCTAGAGGAATCTGCAACCCTGGCCTNGATGCTGGGTAGAAAGGGAGAAGCAGGGTGTCCTCTGCAGAANGCCATTGGCCTAGGACAGGTTGTGGACCATCCTGCCAGCCAGCATCTGCTCCCTCCATGTTCTTCACATTCCAGGACTAGCCTGAGCCTTCCAGCATAGACTACGGTGGGAATCGGGCTGGCCGTGCTGCCCAGCCCCCACGTGCTGGTCTTACTTTCTCCTGCCTTGACTGCTGCTCTCCAGGGATGTGGCTGGTACCCCAGGCTCCTCCAGGTCATTCTCCATCTTCTAACCAGAGGGTAAAAGCACATCAATTAGGNCAACTGACTGGTGCCGAGCCTTGTCCCTGGGAAGCCTGAGCTCATCAGGTGGAAGCAGCATCCTCCCCTCACTGCCAGCTTGGAGCTCTTAGATGGCTCCCTGGGCCTGGCTCGCTGCCTTACCAAGATCTCTGGAGTTTTTCTGCTCTTCCATGTAGCATCTCATTTTCACTGACACAAGTGTGGGGTCATGGCCAGGGGCCATCTGGGGACTGTCTGCTGGCTTGAGGCCCAACATTTTGCCAGTCAGTTTGCCAAAGCAGCTAATCTTTTAGGGTGGTTGAGGGTTGAGATCGGAAAGTGAACATTTAAGGAAAAAGAAGCAGCTTTTTCCTAGCCTGAGCCTTCCAGCATAGACTACGGGGGGGGCAGCTCACTGGTGGAGCACATGCTTAGCACACACCAGGCCCTGGGTTCAGTCCTAAGCACCAAAAATGACAACAACCAAACAGCAGCTTTGGTCGAGTCCCAGAGGTGGAGGTAGAGGGCCCTGTNGATGCCAGCCTTGCCTCATGTGGAGAAACCTTCCCTGCCATAGTTCAGAGCGCCTAGCTCCCCATGGTCCCCGCCTGGCTTACAGTTTCAAAGCAAAAAAGACNAGTACTTGGTGACCTGAGACCTGGCCATCTTACACCTCATTGGTCCCTTGCCTGCCTTAATGGGTGCTTCCTGCTGTGGTCAGAAGGAAAAGTGGGGTTCTTAGGAGGCGGGGCTGTCCTTTGGCGGGGCTCAGGGATCCAAGCAACTAGGTGGAGGAATTGAGCCAGGGGATGTTTCTAAGACAGTCCTTGGCCCTTTGACTCAGCCCGGTTCTCTGCCCTTCCACCACCTCAGTATAGACTACACGCCCACNCAATAAACTGCATCTAGACNCATAAGGAAGGCCTCATCAGCAGTGCGGCCCCAGCCATTGGGTCAGGCTCATCCTAATCTAACCATGGATCAGGTGGTGTTCCCTGCATCTCCCTTCCTGATGGCATTCTCCCTTGCCTCCCATTTCAAGCATTCTGGTCTGTCAGCCCACAGGGCCAGAATCATGGCTTCACAACAACTCCATAGCAGCCTAGGGAGACAGCTGTGGTGAACTATGTAAACAGGGCTAGACCCACTGGCCTCCTTTGAGGTAGGAGGCAGCCTGTGAGTTAGCTGAGCCTGGTTCTGGTGGAGTGGAAGGTGGCCTAAGTGAGCCAGAGCCTGCTCTGAGCGCTTCTCTGGTGGGGATCATTGTGGCTGTGCTGGGTAGGAGCTGCAAGGAGCTGCAGCGTTAGGANGGTTGAGAACCACTGCCATAGGCCTAAGCTGGAATGGGTAGAACTGAACAAGCCCTGCTTGGCCCAGGGAGCCTTCTTCACTGGTGGCCTTGTGGCTCCCTCAGCAACCAGGAAGATTATTTCCTTTGCATTCACAGGAAGATCACCTCACTTCCCTTTCTTAATCCTGAGGTGCTGAGGTGTGGCTGAGGCCCTGCCCTNTGCCCTAAGAGTTTAGTCCAGACACCAAAGTCTNCTTGAACCCCCACTACCCCCCTACCCTGGTAACCACCCTGTCCTTGCACTCTCTGGGTTCCAGCTCCACTGCCAGGTATAGGTTTGAAAGGCCAGGCTCAGGGCCCTCACCCAGTGTGAATGACCCATGGCCTCCACAGCCTGGCCACCTCTCTACTCACTGTCATGTCTGGGGCCAATATGACTCTTCTCTCCCAAATCTCTCTGCCAACCTGCCTTCTTACTGACAGCACAGAATCCCACAAGTGACCCAGAGGACATCACTGAGGGGAGATGGCTCCTCCCCAGTTACAGGCCTTATCTTCAGTATCCTAGCAAGGACGAGGTCTTCCTTTGACCCCTGATTCTTTGGCCCAGGGGGGCCCTGAGCCTGGACTGAAGCTGGCTCTTACAGAGAAGTTGCTGCCATCTCTTCAGACAGTAGTGCCAAGGCTCTGTCCCTCTGCTGAGGGCACCTGCCCCATTGTAGTGCACAGAGACCTCAGGACCTCTGGGCCTTTGTCAGAAGGAGCCTGGGCTTGAGGACCAGAAAACAGGCAAGTGTGTGAGTCAGGAAACAAAACCAGCTGCTTTCCTTCCCCTGGGCAGNCTTGGCTGGCTGCCAGCAGCCCAGGGCCTCTGGGGCAACAGGAGTTTAATCTCTTCCCTTGTTTAAAAGTTACTAAACAGCAGGAACAGGTGGAGGTTTGACGCTGGGGAAGGCAAGGAAGTACCCACAAAAAGGCTGGGCAGGGCCAGGGTGGCTGCAGCAGGAGGANAGTGAAGGACTAAGGTCTGGCCCACTAAAGGTACCAAGAAGGGGCTCTGTGTCTCTAGGTGGAAGTCTGCCCCCAAGGACACAGGCCCCCAACTGGGGGGAACCTACAGGGAGCCCCTGGTTCACATTGAATTGGTTGCCCTGTCCTAGGATGCTGCCAGTGGTGGGCCTCTAGCCAAACTCACCCCCGCAGGGCCTGGATGGGCAGAATTGCCAGCCCAAGGATGCCATGTGCATTGGGGAATTTTCACATTACCTATTTATGAATATGTAAGTCTTTCTATCAAATCTATTTTTGAAACATGAAAAGTTGCCTTTCTGGATATGTCACATAGCCAGTGTACAATTCAACCATTAAACATTTCTGTACTGAGTCTGTGCTCAACCTTGGTCCTGTCACCCCTGAGCCCAGAGCCTGTCTGGGCAGCTGTGTGGAGTCCCCAGGCTGGTCTCCAGGATGGGTGGGTAGGTGGGTGCAACTCCTCACTGTCCTGCCTGGTCTGGAATAAGGGATGGGTGGGTAGATGGGTGCACCACTTCCTCACTGTCCTTGCCTGGTCTGGAGAAAGGAGCCTGACTAAGACCTTTTCTCTGGCCCTGGGCCCTCTGAGCTAGAAGCAGTCAGAGATTGGACCACATCTCTGCCAGGGGACTTTTGATCATCTTGAGGAGGGCTCCTGGATGATGGCCCAGTCCATGAAGGGGGAATCAGGTCTTGATTTTTACTGAGCATGAAGGGCCTCAGAGTTAGCATTCTTTTTTGTTTGTTTTTTGAGACAGGTTTCCCTGTATAGTCCAGGCTAGTGTCAAACTCAGATTCACCTGCTCTGCCTCCCAAGTGCTGAGATAAAGGCTAGCGCCACTGCCGCCTGGCCCAGAGTTAACATTCTTGTAGAAGTCCAGACAACAGGAAGAAGCAGAGCTGTGGTCATAAGGGCCCAGATTGCTTGCTGCCCTGTTCCCAGTCAAGAATAGTTCCATAATGTGGCAGGTGCCCAGGTGATGAGTGTCTGAATCGGGTGCCTGACCCACTGGCCCATGAGCTGGTACCTCACCAAGATGATATGAGTCCATTTCTAGTCACTCATGGGGATTCTCTGCTGATNAAGCTTTCGGACACCACCTGGCTGTTAGCCTGTTCCGAGGACAAAGAGGCTGAGAGGACTCACTTGTCTTTCCAAGCCCAGCTTTGGAACAGTCTACCTGATCGTGTGGCTTCAGGGAAGTCATTCCTTTTCTCAAGGCTCCAATTTCCACAAGTGTAGGATCTGACTGGTCCAGTGGTACCCCAGGAAGCCCAAGGAGTCCTCACAGTGCAGAACGTAGGGCCCTGGAGGCCAAGTGTCCCTGGCTTTCAGAAGGGACACATCTCAGAANTGACGTAGCTCACTGTGCCTATGAGATGTCAAACCCAGAGCTAGGCCTGCCTGAGATTGACCATTTACTGCCCCACAAAGNCTTAGATCTAAACTTGTCTGTCCCTGGATCCTCTAATGCCTCTATTACTAATCTATGTTCTATCAGGTGGCATTACCTCTCTTCCATCTCGAACCTCCTGTTTCCTCTCCTACNTGCCAAATTCCTCCTCTTCCTTTCTCTCCCCGGAAATGCTATCTATACCTCCTGCCTAGCTATTGGCCGTTTAGCTTTTTATTACACCAGTCATAGCACAATATCTTCACACAGTGTACAAATGTCCCACAACAGGACTCAGTCACTGGGTGTCCACCATGTACATCAATACAGGCCAGCTGATGGCGGTCCTTGGCTGTGACATAGGGTCTGGTGGGACACTCTGCCCTGCCTCCATCCCAGATGAATCTGTCTGGTTCCTGCCCCACCCTGTCTGGTGCTTGGAGNNCTCTTTGCATATGGTGCCCTTCTGTGACTGCCCTCACAAAAAAGGTTCTCTTCCATAGTAGATTCAAAGAAATTTCTCTCTCTTTCTCTCCTCCCCCTCAAGACAGAATCTCGTGGCTCTGACTGTCCTGGAACTCACTATGTAGGCCAGGCTGGCCTTGAANTCACAGAGATCTACATGCCTCTGCCTCCTAAGTGCTGGGGTTAAAAGCATGTGCCAATATGCCCAACAGAAGTTTGTTTCTTACGATAATAAGTATGTTTGCTGAATTCTGGCCCTCCACCTTTCAAGGAAGTTCCAAGGTCCTTTTATCAGGGAGCCATGAGAGAAGGTCGTTGGTAGTGAGGGGCCATAGCTAGCTCTAAGAGGTGTGCGTGGGGGGTGGGGCGCTAGTGTGCTCCAGCCTTGCTGTTCCTCATGTAGTGGCTATAAGCCAGTGACTTGTTCAAAATGTGGACTCTGTCTCTACCACAGATTCTTTACTAACTTTTTCATTTTAGTTTTTATTTTATTATTTTTTAAAGGTTGATTTATTTTGTTTTTATATTGTAAACTTCCATGTGGAACCTGTCACTCCAGTCCCCTCTTAGAACTGGGACCCCATCTGGCTTAGACCTGTGCAGGCCCTTTGCGTGTGCCATGGTCTCTGTAAGTGCATATGTGCATCAGACCTGCTGTGTCTAGAAGGCCTTGTTTCCTTGTTTCCATTCCCTCTGGCTCTTACAATCTTTTACCTCCTTTCCTGCAGAGTTTCCTGAGCCCTGGTGGAGAGGGATTTGATGAAGACATCCCATTTAGGACTGAGTATTCTGCGGTCTCTCACTCTGCACATTGTCTAGTTGTGGGTGTCTGTATTTATTCCCATATACCTCAGGAGGAAACTTCTTCAAGCAAGAGACTGATCTATGAGTATAGCGGAATGTCGTTAGGAGATATTTTATTGCTACGTTGTTTTTTTGTTGTTTTGTTTTTGTTTGTTTGTTTGTTTTTAACAGAAGAGCAGTATTTGGTTTTCCCCTAGTCCATGGCTTATCTGGTCTCAGGCTTTTGGCCACACAGGCAGTATCAAGTATGGGTTCCATCTCATAGAGTGGGCTTTAATTCCAGTCAGATACTGGTGGACTCCCACAAGCCTGTGCCACCACTGCACTGGCGCATCTTGCAGGCAGGACACCATTGTAGATCAAAGGGTTTGTAGCTGGGTTCATGTTAATGTTTCTCCTCAGATAGCATGCAGCGTACTTTCTAGTACCATAAACACCAGTCAGTATGGGTGAAGGCTCTAGGTAGGTACCAGCTGCGCTTCCCTGTGTTCAGTGAGCTATATGGATTTTGTCTTCAACAACAGGGCCTTACCATTAGTTTGTGGAGAGTAACAATAGCCTTGGCAATAGCCTGGGTTGGTTGGAGGTTTCCATGAGGCCCCTTTGGCCAACAACTCCACTAGATGTAACCCATTCCCAGCACTGGAGGGAGGTTTCATTTGATGGAGAGAGATATCTAGTGGGGGCTTTGGCTGCCCCATTGTTTGGTGATTCTGATTTAGTTTTCTTTCCTGTATATATGAACCTACTATATTGGGTTTCCCTATGACCCCTCAAATGGCCATTAGTTTTAGCTGTCCCTCCACGTGTTCCCTTCTTTATCCCCCTCTTCCCTCCACCTCCCTATTTGATCCTACTGTTCCAGCACACACACACACCCAATCCATCCATAACTATCGATTCTGTTCTCTGTTCTCCCTTTCCAGGGAGACTCTTTCCTCCTCCCTTGTCCTCCAGTGCTCTTAACGCCTGAGCCATCTGTCTAGGCCCTCAGATTTTTTGTTTGTTTGTTTGTTTGAGACAGAGCCCTGAATGTTCGTTCTTAATAGATGAATGAATAAAACGAAGTGGCAGATGTGATGCAGGTGGACATCCCCTAAGGATGACCAACTGGGCTGGGTGTGGTGGCACTCAATGCCAACTCCAGCATGGGGGGTGGAGGCAGGAAGGGGAGGGCAGGAGGGGGGAAACTGCAAAGCCAGCAGGAGCTACATAGTAAATCTGAGGCCAGCCTAGGCACCTGGAGACCCAGTCTCAAAGAACAGAAAGAATAACCAAGTACATGTGAACGATGAAGATGTGTTCCCNGCTGTACCAGTGAGGAATGATCTAAGTGTTATAAATTATGATTATATACATTTTGGGAGAGAGCTTGGCAGGGCATTTAGCCTGGATTAGTAGTGAGTAGTATGTGGAGTGTGGAGTGGGGTAGTATTTCAGAGCTTTTCATTTTCTTTACAGTTCTCTCTNTTTTCTGATCTATTGATTATGACTATAAGTTTTAGTCCATATAAATCAGGAACACTGATAGAGCTATTCCCTTTTCGAAAGAAAAGAAGAAAATAGGAATAAAGTGGTTATGATCTCAACAACAGTTCAGAAAGGATCCCAGAAGAAACACTGCATCACGGTGCCCAGGACTCTCCCATCACTTGTGCTAGTTTATTTTCAGAGAAAATGTATTCTTTCTAGAATTAGAAAAGGAAGGGCTTAGAAAAATGTTAATCGTGCTTGTCTTTGGCTAGAGAAGTGTCACCGTCTGTGTGTCTCAACTCTACAAGTTGGATCATTCACATGATAGAGGTTTTTTGTTCAGTGTTCTGGGGTATCTGGTTAGGGCCCTATCATGTGCCCTGACATGGTGGAGNTCATTAGTGATGAGAAAGGAACTGAGCAGATCTCGTCCTAGAGGTGATGCGCCTGAATGCTGCTATGGTGACAGTTAAACTGGAGGGACAAATATTAACTCCATAGCAGGAATACATGCATTATTTTTTAAATATTTTTTTTGTGGTGCCAAGATTTGAACCCAGTGCCATATATATATATATATATATGCCATATATATATATGCCATATATATATATATGCCATATATATATATGCCATATATATATATGCCATATATATATATGCCATATATATATATATATATATGCCAGGTGTCTTAGTTAGGGTTTCTATTGCTGTGCAGAAACACCATGACCATGAAAACTCTTATAAAGGAAAACATTTAATTGGGGCTGGCTTACAGTTTCAGAGGGAAGCATGGTGGTACACAGGCAGATGTGCTGGATAGGTAGCTGTGAGTTCTACATCTGGATCTGCAGGTAGCAGAAAGGGACAGTGAGCCATCAGGCCTGGCCTGAGCTTCTGAGACCTCAAAGCCCACCCACCTCCAGTGACATACTTCCTCCAACATTGCCACACCTACTCCAACAAGGCCACCTTCTAATAGTGCCACTCCCTATGAGCCTATGGGGGCCATTTTCTTTTAAACCACCACACTAGGCAAGCCTTTCTACTACTGATCTGTATTCTCAGCCCCCACTGTTTTTTATGTATTTAAAATTTTTGAAAAGAACTTTATGTGTATGGGTATTTGGGTTGCATGTGTATATGTACATGCATGTGTGTGCCTAGTGCCTGCTGAGGCCAGAGAGGTGTCAGATCCCCTGGAACTAGTGTTATAGACAGTTGTGAGCTGTCATGTGGGTGCTGGAAATCGAACCTGGGTCCTCTAGAAGAGCTCAGTGCTCTTAACCACTGAGCCATCTCTCTGGCTCTTAAAAATATTTAATTTAATTAATTATTCATGTGTGTGTGTGTGTGTGTGTGTGTGTGTGTGTGCATGCATACATGAGTGCAGCTGCCTGAAGAGGCTAGAGGTGTCCAAGCCCCCCCCGAAGCTGGAGTTACAAGCAGTTATGAGCTGCCAAACATAGGTGCTGGGAACTGAACTCCAGTCCTCTGCAAAAACAGTATGTGCTCTTAACCACCGAGCCATCTCTCTAGCACTTTTATGTATTTTCTAATTGTAAAATCTTTATAACGGGCAGGCAAAACACCCATATGCATAAAATAAATAAATTAAAAAATATATGCATAGTGTAGTATTTTATTCATTTGCTCAGAAATGTACAACTCTGTTGCATCCTGTGCAAAGTTTTGTATAGCAACTACACCATCTTTCCAGAACTTCCATCTTTCCATATAGAAGCTCTGTTCCCTCCAACATTAATGGCCAGAACTCACATTCTCTGGTCTCTGTGAGTCTGACCCTTCTGGGGATCATGTCACCTTGATTCTTTAGTGCTCTTTTTTTTTTGGACAGGGTTTCACTATGTAGCCCTGGATAGCTTGGAACTCACCTGGATAGCTGGCCTTGTACTCATAGAGATCTGCCTGGTTCTGTCTCCCAAGTGAGTTAAAAGTATGTGCCACCACGCTCAATTCCCTTTGTCTCCATGTGAAGATAGAGTAAAAAGGCCCTCATTATGTCCCAGTGCAGTACCATAATCTTGGGTTTACTAGCCTTGTGAGCAGTGAGAAATCAGTTAAATTATCTAGCATCCCAGCTTTCCATTGTTGTGATGCTGGATAACCTGAGTTAACCTGAGATAATCAGCTCAAGAAGAAGAAGAGGGAAGGGAGATGGCTTGGTCAGTAAAATGTGCCATGCACATAAGGACCCGAGTCTGAATCCCTAGAAACCACATCAAATGGCAAGCGTCGGGGTGCATGCTTGCAACCCCAGCACAGGAGAGGCAGAGACAGGAAGATCTCTGGGGCTTGCTGGTCAAGTGATCTAGGTGAGTTGATGAGCTCCAGGTTCAGTGAGAGACTC
>LZPO01017289.1:513408-538591 GCA_001675575.1 Neotoma lepida | reverse complement strand
GGTTTAGTGCGTTTCTTACAGCCCTTTCCCCATGATGGGTGTTCATAGCTCCCTAGCGAGGTTGCTGGCCTCCCTGGTACCTCGGCAGAGATCACCTAATCTGGCCTCCAGCATGTAAAGTAGCCATGCTGATAAACCACCCTGGGGCCAGAGAAGCTAAGTGCCCGCCCCGAACTGCACGGTGAGCGGGACGGCGGGAGAGCAGACACACAGTTCTCTAGTCTAATGATTCCATTCTCTCTTTTCTTTTCTACAGTTTGGTTTCTTTTCTGTTTGATAAATCTGTGTTGGTGGCAATGAGTAGGAATCCATGTGACTGGCTTACACAGAAGGAACATACTGTAGGCTAGNGGATAGTTCCCATCCCATCTTGTCCTAGGGCCCTGACTGAAAGGACATTCCAGTCATCTGTCCACCTTCCACAGCNGTGTGGCCAGGAGTGCTGCCAGTGTCATGTGACAGGCTCCCCTTGGTACCAGGGTGCTCACGATTCCCTCTGGTTTTGGACAGGAGTACAAAAGACCCTGCAGTTCCACCCAGTGCAGGTAGGACTAGAGACCGGCCCATTCTGGAGCCTCCCTGCTTGGTCACCTTGAAGTTTACATAGAAAAGTGACAGCTGTGCCTTTCCTTGGGTGCTGACTGCCAGTTTGTACTTCACATCTAATGGTGGCCCTTCCCCAAGGATAGCAGCTCTCTCCTGGGGAGATCCTGGGTATCAGGATCAGGNTTCTCAGGGNACAGCACTGTGGAAAGAATAGAAACACAGCCCGAAACATAGCAGATCAACCTAGAATCCTGAGGGGTCTTCACCAGACAGCGACAGTCAGAGCCGAGCTGTCAAGAGCTCAATACCCACATCTACTCACTTGACACATGCATAGTGGCCCTGTTACAAGCATGGAAACTGAGGCACAGAGATGCTGAAGCATCCTAACAAGGTCACACAGGTACTTGAGCTGGCACTGAAGCCAGGCAGCTGCTCTAGCATAATCTGTGGGGCCTTGCTCTAACCTGTGACTTTCCACTGTTCAGGACTTAGCTTCCACCCTGGGGCCCAGAGTGCAGGGTGGAGATCCTCAGGGCAGAGTTGACAGGGAGACCTGGCTGTCATGTGTCCCCTGGAGAAGTCAGAGGTGACTTCCCCAATGGGCCTGGAATGATAGTTTGTCTACCTTAATCCTTACCAAAACACATGACCTGTAGGAACCTGGCATTTCCTGTTACCCATCAGTCACCTCCCTGTCCTTCCTTACAGGAACACAGCCAGTCCTTCTGTGTGTATTAGGCACTCACTACCCAAGAGGNCGAAGTNTTGCCTGGTTCTAGAATCACAAATAGAGCCAACTGAAATCTTTAAACTAAATTGTTAAAACGCCATCCTTGATGATCCCTAGATTTTTCAGTCTGTGACTTAAGACTGAGGTTTCAGAGGGACACAGACAGGAGACAACATGTTTGTGCCTTTGGACAGTTGTGCCTGCCGCCCATGTAGCTGTCCCCCTCAGTTCTTGTCAGCTTCTTCTTTGTAACCAAGCTAATCTGGGATGGGATTCTGTGACTGGCAATCAAAAGTTCCCATAAAGAGATTACAGGAAACCACACCTCCTGAGTTCTGTTGACAGCTCTGTGAGTGGGCTATAGGACTGCAAGGCCCTCCAGCTGTAAGACGTGGGATCTTAGGGCCCTGCTGACCTCCTTCTCTGGTGTCCCCAGGGTCTTTCCACTGCAGCCCAGGGTCTGCAGCTGTTCCCCAAGCCTGGTGACATGGGTCTCCAGCTCTCGGGTGCAGATGTGGTCAGCACCATCACAGTGGCCAAAGGAAGTCTTGAGCGTTTCAACTGTCTGTTCATCACACCTGCAGGAGAGGAGAAGCCAGCACTGCAGGGACCTGCCGTCCTGTGCTGCAGCCTTTGTTGTCACAGTGTCTGTCTGCTCAGCATCTCCCTGGGGCTCCTTGGCTTCTCAGAGGGACTGCCAGAGGTGTCCCCTACAACCTGGCTAACCCCCACCCCCCACCTCACTCAGCCTGCCCCAGAGCCTCTGCCTGCTGTGCTTCCCTGGACCCTTCTCACACCATCTACATTGCTTGACAGAATTGCCTGCAGGTCCCTCCCCCCCCTGTCTTCACACTCTCTTCCCTAGCTCCCTAGAGTAGAAGGCCCAGGATAGCAAGGCAGCCATCTGTTTATTATTTTCTCAATGGCTCAATGTGTACCTGGCACACAAGCGGGTACTTAACAAGTGCTTTGTATGAACATAAAGAATGGGTAATACAACCACCCCTGAAAGCCATGGCACTTCACAGTGTAATAAACGTGCTGTCCCTGAAAGCATCTTACATCCTGACCTCATGTCCTCGAAGCTGGTGTTACAGACCCGCCTTCGAGACCAGGAGGCCGCAGCCCAGAAAATCCAGGCAATTTGAGATACCCAAGGGTACTGAGTTCATTTTCCTTATCCTTTAGGATGGTACAAGGGCAACACCAGTGGGTAGCTGAGGAAGAACCAGTCCAGGGCCAGGCTGGGGAGAGAGGAGGGCTTTGAACTGTGCTGTAGGAAGTGATGGATAGCTCAAAAGTGACAGAAATGGAACAGGTCTTGGGACAGTGACCAAGGGAGTGATGGCTGGTGGGAACTGAATTCCCCCACAGGCTATGCTCTTGAGGGTCTTCTCATTTCATCCTGTACTTGGTGGGACGTTTTTCAACATTTGAGCTATGACTCCCGGGAGGGGCTGTCAGGGGCCAAGTGTGGCTGTACCCCATAACCATCAACTTCTCTTGTTGAAGCATGTGTGAAGGGCTCTGCAAGGCAAAGCTGCCTTCCTGGGGGTTCTGTGCTTTTGGTCTCCACTGCTAGGTCAGGGCTATCCAGCCACTTACCTACTCACACAGCCTGAGGGCTGCACCAGAGATACCTCAACACAGGCCTGTGGGGGCCTTGACTTTTCCTGCCACTGTTCTTCTTCTTCTTCCTCAGAGGCAGCCTGGCCTTCCACAGAGCGGAACAGCTGCTCATCCTCTGCTGGGGAAACATATTATCTAGGAACTGGAGACCCAACCTGAGGACCACCCAGCCCTCCTCAGAAACATGTGTGAATTGAGGCACTGGTGACACTGTCCCCTTCCCNTTACTGGCCCAGGGACCTGGGGAATTGCATGGGAATCCCTGAGATACAGCCCCAATGTCTTTCGTTTCCTCAGGTAACATGTGAGGATGCATCTTTGGTGTCAGGGTTGAGCATCAGTTCCATTTCAGGACACGTACCTGAATTGGGGCACGGGATAAGGGCTTTGCATGATATTAGTATCAGGTCAGAAAGACTTTCAGTTCTCAGTTTTGGGGGTGTGTGGAAGAAGAGGTGTCCAATATGTGGCCTGTGGTCCCCAATAGCTTTGATGAACTTCATCCTGACTGGAGTGGGTGATGACAGCTGCCCTGTCCTGTTGCCCAGCCAAAGCCCTTGTCCCCAGGAGCAGACCAAAGTCTCCTAGAGACCCTGACCCTTTTCTACTCCATCTCTGGGTACCCATCAGGCTGTGCCAATCAGAGGCAGTCCTCTCTAGCCACAGTGAAGGTTCTGGAAGAGCTGGGAACTCTCAGAAAACAATGTGAGGGGTCAGTGAGTGTTTGGCTAAAATGAACTCAGATGAGGGCTGATCTTCCAATTCTGGGCTTGGGGGCCAGGATATGGGGTGGAGCCAGGGAGGGCATGCCTGCTGAGAGTGAGTAATCTCAGGATGGGGAGGGGGGCAGGCCAGGCATTAGAGGCGGCTCTAAATCTATAGACTCTTCTGAGAGCCCATACTTTCCATTTAGCCTGAACAGTTTGTGCTGACTGACATGACACTTTCAGACTTCCCTACTTGAAGCAGTATTTAAAACCAAAATGGGACTTTACCTCATGGGAGACCCGGGAAGCGGGTTGACACAGACATAAAGGGTCCCTGGCTCTGGACACCTATTGCCCCCGCCTGGCTTCACCCAAGGGTTCTCAGGGCTCCANTGCCTGCTTGGGCCACACAGAGTCACTATAAGGACTTCCCATGACAATGTTCCTAATATTGACAGTGTATGTCCCTCCCTTGATTCCTCCCCTGTCACCCATCTGCACTCTCCTGGTGCCGAAGGCAGGAGTAGGTAGGAGGGGTCTGAGCCTGGGAGTGAGGGATGGAGACCCAGTCCCTGGCACACTGTGGAGGTGAGCTGCCCTGATTTCCAAGGTCCGGGTTCTTGAGAAGACACCAGAAGACAAGCCGTTCAGGGTGCTGGAAGCCAGCCTGAGTAGCAGGGTGGGGTTTTGTCTGGAGGCTGAAGGTGGTGCTGGTGCTTCAGCCCTCATGAGCAGGGATGAGGTGTGGGCCTGGCAGCAGGCTGGGCATGTGGGGACTCACCTTCATCTGTGTCTCTGCTCCTTAAGCTGGCATCTGACTGCTGGGCTACCTCTGGAATGGTGTCCACACTTCTGGTTCCTCTAGCCTTAGGTTCGCCATTTTTGTTTTCTGGCTGTATACTGGCTTGTGGGAGGTTTAGGAGCTGAGGTCCCTCTGACCTGTGGGTAGGGGAGAGATATGTTTTGAGACATTTCTTACTCTGCACAGGTAGGCCACCATGATCTACCACCATTGTCCTGGCAAAGTCAGGCTCTCAGAGGCTAGAAAGAATGTTAAGATAAGTTCCAGTTTTCTTTGCCAACAGGGAACAGACATGAAACCCAATTTTAGAAAATAGGATGCAAGGCAAGATCTGCAGACACATGAGACAGATTTCCATGCGTATAACAAGAATCATGAGAGAGGAAATGCCCTTTTTGCTTTTGGATTATGTGGTGATCCAGTTATGTGGTGATGCTGTACTTGGGTTGCAGCAGTTATAGTGTGACCATGAACAAGTATCTGAGAGAATTGCCCAGTAGTTGGGTAAGGGCCTTGACATCTTTTTTTTTTTTTTTTTTTTTTTCGAGACAGAGTTTCACTGTGTAGCTTTGGCGCCTTTTCCTGGAACTCACTCAGTAGCCCAGGCTGGCCTCGAACTCACAATGATCCGCCTGCCTCTGCCTCCCGAGTGCTGGGATTAAAGGCATGCACCACCACCGCCCGGTGAGCCCTGACATCTTTAGAGGCTGAGCTAGCCAGTCCTGCAGCTAGCTAATTCTAGCCTTAATATGGTTGACATTAAAAAAATATTTATTTTTATTTTATGTTTTACCTGCATATGTCTGTGTACCTTATGTGCGCCTGGTGCCCATGGAAGCCAGAAGAGGGCGCAGGAGCCCCTGGAACTAGAGTTACAAATGATTGTGAGCCACCATGTGGGTGCTGGGAACCGAACCTGGGTCCTCTGCAAGAACGAATCTGGTATTCCTAACGGATCCTCCATCTCTCTAGTCTGAGTGGGTGGATTTTTTAAATTAGTTTATTTTCTGTGTATGGATGTCTTGCCTGCATGTGTGTCTGTGTACCACACGTGTGCCTGGTGCCCATGGAGGCCAGAAGAAGGTGTTGGACCCTTTGGGATTGAAGTTACAGATGGCTGTGAGAACCATTGGGAATTGAGCCTGTGTCCTCTGGAAGAGCAGCTAGTGCTTTTAAAGGCTGAGCCATCTCCCCAGCCCTATGTGAAATTTTCAAAAGTTTACATATTTCACTTTTTTTTTTAAAGAGACAGAGTCTCACTGTTGTAGTCCATGTTGGAATTACAGACATATACCCCCGTGCCTGGCTAGACTCTTTTCTTTCTACAAGATTTTCACATAATTTTAGTTANATTGTGTGTCTTGACCATGAAAGCCTTTAACTGAGAAATCTCCCCTCTCTGGGATTTGGAAAACCCACTTCACTCCCCACCAGCCTCCTTGACACTCCAAGGTTCCCATGTTTTGAACATTGGTTTTCCACATCCCTGCAGTTTACAAGGTCAGATAATAGAGGAAAAAAACTGATATAAAATGAACACATTTATTTACCTGTTTATTTATTTTTTTTTTTTTTTTTTCAAAACAGGGGTTCTTTGTGTAGTCCTGGCTGTCCTGGTTACTCTGTAGACCAGGCTGGCCTTGAACTCACAGAGATCTGCCTGCTTCTGCCTACTGAGCGCTGGGATTAAAGGCGTGCACTGCCACCATTGCCCAGCATGAACATATCTATTAATGAGCTGGCAACCTATTAAGCTAGTGTCCATGCCTCTTGCTTTAGAGCAGCTCCTGTACCCCACCACCTTCTTCAGCACTCAAACATTTCTGTCACAGCCTAAGATTGCAGCTGTTAGCTTCTTTTCTTATCACTGTGACAGAGTATCTTGCAGAAACAACTTAAAGGTTGCATTTCAGCTCAGGGTTTGAGGAGCTACAGTCCATCCTGGAAGGGAGGGTGTGGAGGGGAGGGTGTGGTGGTGGGAGTGCAAGGCAATTGTGTCTTGTGTTTTGTGGACCAGGAAACAAAGTCTCGCAATGAAATGGGGCTGGACTATATCCCAGAAGTCTTGCTGTCTTTTTAAAAATTTTTGTTTGTTTTTTGTTTTTTAAGACAGGGTTTCTTCTGTGTAGCCCTGGATGTCCTGGGACTTGCTCTGTAGACCAGGCTGGTCTCAAATTCACAGAGATCCTCCTCTCTCTGCCTCCCAAATGCTGAGACTAAAGGTGTGTGCCACAACTGCCCAGCAACTCTTGCTGTCTTAGTTAGGGTTTCTATGCTGTGGTAAAACACCATGACAAAAGCAGCTTGGGGAGGAAAGGGTTTATTTTCATCTTACAGCTTGTAGTCCATCATCCAGGGATGCCAGGGCGAGAACTCAAGGCAGGAACCGAAGGATGCAGAGGCTATGGAGGAGTGCTATTTACTGGCTTGCTCATAATGGCTCATAATGGCTTGCTTAGCCTGCTTTCTTATAGAACCCAGTACTACCTGACCAGGGATGACACCACTCACAANGGGTTGGATTCTCCCACATTAATCACTAAATAAGAAAACGCAGCACAGGCAAATCTGGTAAGAACATTTTCTCAGTTGAGGTTCCCTCTTTCCAAATGACTCTAGCTTATGTTAAGTTGACATAAACTAGCTACCTGTGGCCCCCCACCCCCAACAACTTCTTCCAGCTAAGCTTCATCCCCTTAAGGTTCCATACTCTCCCCAGACATCTTGGGACTAAGTGTCCATACATTTCACATTTCAGCCATAGCAATGAGTAATGTCATTGTTTCCATTTCACAGAGAAGGGACTGGAGACACAGAGAACCAGAGCAATCTGCCTACCTCAGAAATAGGGGACCCTTGAACTTCTCCAGACCCTTCTCCAGGCTGCCCTCTAGGCCTTACCAAAGGGATAGGAAGCCCTGGAGTGACACAGCATAGCTATTGTCAGCTTTAGGGACTACAGATCACACACATGGATTTGGGAAGAAGAAACCCCAGAGGCAAGGTCATGGCAAGGAAGTAAGGTAAGGGAAAACTTTTGAACTTCCCAAGAACTTTAGGTTGGCCGCATCTTGT
Source organism: Neotoma lepida (assembly GCA_001675575.1). Taxonomy (NCBI): domain Eukaryota; kingdom Metazoa; phylum Chordata; class Mammalia; order Rodentia; family Cricetidae; genus Neotoma; species Neotoma lepida. The sequence goes on along the minus strand of LZPO01017289.1, from coordinate 531,099 downwards.
ATAATATTTAAGGACCAGCCTTAATATTATACTTCCTAGGGGCCCAGAAGAGAAACTACGAAACGGTGAGAATTATTTTTGGGAAAAGAATCTAAGTACACCGAGCTCTTTTGTCCACCTGCTTTATTCCTTTGGGATAAAATCCTATCCACACAGCTACAGTTCTGTTCTCAAGCCTAGTTCCTTTCTTGCCTGATTTCTCTCTATTTATCTGCTGTCCCCTCTAAATTCTATTTTAATTCTCTGATCTTAATTCCATCTCATCTGGGTCCTTGTCATCTCGTTCTTACCCATCCAGTACTTTCCCATCTGGCTCTTCCTCATCTTCCATCCGTCCTCAAGTCCTCCAGTCCTATCCTCCTCTCTGTCCTTATCCCTCTAAGTTCTCCATTAAAATCCTCAAAAATCCTCAAAATTCCTCTTTCAGTCTCTGAGGTTTACAGTTATATACCCTTGCATGCAGTGCTCTAGCTAAGGCAAGGTCACCAGGCTTAAATTCTTATGGGATCATAAAGGCAGATAATAATTCTCCTCAAGCAGTGACCATCAGGCTTTCTTTTACAACCCAAAAAGGGAGTGGTAAAGGAGGAGGCCAACACTGAGTGCTAATAACCAGTTAGTATATCAAAAAGGGGATCTATGTGCTCAGTCTACATTCCTAGAAATGATTAGGTAAGAAGTTAGGGGTCTATAAAGTTCATAAGGCAGTATAAGGGTCTCAGCTATAATTGCACAAGACATAAAGCTATCCACCTGACCTAGGAAACAGGTGTTGTTTGTTTGGCCTTGGATGCTTGATAGGTATTTAGATAAGTACACTGTTAGGAGTTCTTGGAAGCACACAAGCATACAAGAAAATCATTATAGGAACCAGCTAATATATACACAAAAGCTAAAATATCACCAAGACTCCTTAAGCCATGGCTTGATCTTCNGAAAAGTCCTTGACCTTTCCAAGTAGTAGCCTTTGTGATAGTAGCTGAATTCCATTAAATTTTCCTGTGGCTTGCAGCAGCTNCAGAAGCAGAACCATTTTCTAAGGGTCCCGTGTGGCTCTTGTCTGCTAATTGGGATTTAACTGAGTCCTCTATGGTCAACACAGCTGCAGAACCCCTTGGTAAGTCACCAGCAGACACNCTACTCTTCCCTGGCCTATGTTCTCTAGGAGAACCCTTACTGGGTGCCATTCTCTTTTGGTATCCTCAGTAGAGTGAGGGTGTTTCTGAGAGATGTCAGGGTGTTAGTGGTCCAGAAAGCCTTGTTAGAGCCTCCCTGGTGGCTTGATGGTCCTGGAGAAATGAACTCTGGTGACTANCACTCTTCCTTAGACTCAGGTCTTGTGGGTGTTCCCTCCAGCTGGTCACATTCATACCCTCCTGGAACACCACTGGGCCTCTGATAGCTTCCATGTTGCAGTCCATGGCCACATCTGGCTGCCAGCCCAAGGGCTTAAACAGTCTGACAGGAGCCAGATGTTGCATTGTCTCCCTTCCATCCTAGAAGTTCTCAGTTCCTGACAGACTCCCTTCTTGGTTCTGTGATGCCAAGAGGCCTCAGAAGCTGCCACTGCCCTGCAGGAGACCATGGCTTTGCTGTGTGAACTCTATAGCTCCCTTAGCCCCTCTGAGCTGCCTCATTTCATTTACTGATTTGTTCATCAGTGAATAATGATGGGACTCTACCCTGGGTTGGACATTGAGGGTCCTCTGATGATGAAATAAAGTAATGGGGTGCCTGCCTTCACTAGTATATGGGGTGAGTTTAGGGGCACCCAGATGAACAGGGAGACTATATATATATCCAACTAAGCATTTACTTCAATGTCTCCTAAAAACACTGAGCACATTAGTTTTATTTATCTTATTATCTTTAAAATTTTTTAATAGTGATATGATATGATTTCCTTTAAAAATTATTTAAGCTGGGTTGGAGGTGTAGGCCAGGGATAGAGTTTGTCTAGTATGTGTGAGCATCTGAGTTCTATGCTAGCACTGCAAAAAGAGAGAAAAAACAAGGTAAAAGGAGGGAGCTGACTTAAGGGAAAATGATGATAATATCGGTACTGTACACACGTGGCAAACCGGGGTCAGGCCTTGGAAGAGTCTGGAGGTTAATGGAGCAAATGCTCAATACTAGTAATGAGCAGTTTGGGGCATCATTAGAGCAGGGCTCTTCCCAGACAGGCTNTTTTGCTTGGAGAGCCAAGTATCTCTGTAGGAAGATACAGCCTATGAGGCTGAGAGATGNGCCAACCTGGAGTCTGCCTGAGGGCCTAGCAACAGGTGCTGTCAGAGGTCCTGATCGTGCCTAGCCAAAGAGGGGCAATCATGCAATGTACCGGCTCTGGATGCAGCCTGGGTGCTGGGAGGAGGGTATATAAGGCTCTTCGCAATACTGAATAAACGAGTCTGCTGTTTTCCTTTTACCTGACTTCCAGAGTCTGTGCTGTTGACTTCACGCCTTCTTATCCCCTTCCCTAAGGGAGCCGTTAGGACCCAGCAACATATCCTGACTCTAACGGTTTGAAGCCACAATGTGGCTAGGTATACATCTGGAATGTTCCCTAGTAGCCCATGTATTGAAGACTTGGTGCCAGCTTGCTGTTACTGGGAGAGGATGGAGCCTTTTAGGAGGTAGGGTCTCATGGGATATAGTAATTTGGGATGTACTCCTGAGGGGTGGTATTATTGGGTTCCCATCCCTTCCTTCTTTCTTTGCTTCCTGGTCCCCTACCACAAGCAAAGTTACAAATTCNTTTATTTAGCCACCCTATTGCGCTGGCCACATTCCAAGCACAATCAGCAACCAAACATGGCTCTGACACCACTTTGGAGAGCACAGAGAGAAAGAGAGGAAACTTCTGGCTCATGTCAGGACAGCACAGTCCTAAAACAAAGGCTAAAAGGTAAGTTTCTCACCACAGGCCCCAAACAGCACAGCTGAACAACCATGAGCATGGGTAACCATAGTCATGAGCCAATGCCCTCTCCCCATCTTCTGTGTTCGGGATTGGACAGAGGGCCTCCTGTATGCAGAACCCATGCTCTACCCCTGGCCTATCCCCAACCCTGTTCCTTTGTTATCATGACAGAGTTGACTAACTCAGACACTGTAGAGCATTTCTCTGCTTTCTCAAACTAAGCTGGATAAATAGTCCACTTTTTATTTTGAAAGATTAATGTCATGATACTGTAACAGTAACTTAAATGGGGGGAAAAAGAATTTTATATTACAATTCAGTATGAAATACTCAGCTATAATGATGTTTTCAGGCACTTTGGGGCACTACATACACATAATGGATGAGTCTGAATTGAAAAGGGTCAGGGTAATATTTACTTGGGTGTTGCTGGCATCCTTCATTTATCTGACGTTTTGAAACACAAGCTAAGAAAATGTATTCACATAGAAAGATAGGCAGGTTAGACACACAGACTCATGGAGACATAAGAGTCCAGAAGTTACAGTGTCCCTCAGCAGTAAGGACACAGCTTCCACCATCTGTGATGTGGTTGGGAAATAATGATCAACTCTTGGGAAATTCCAAACAAAACAAAGTATAACGCCTCCACTCACATAGCCTTGTGTTCTTGGAAAATTCTTTGCATATTATAACTGTGCAGAAAATTGTTCACTCATCATGCAGAGTTCAACTCTGATCTTAGATCATTGCTCTGGAAGTGCTTCATGTACCGATGTCTAGCTGGCCATGCAGAAGTTTTGTAGGAGTGGGGTTCAGGGGCTCGTTTTCCTGGCAGGACCCCGGATGTGAGAAGCCCTGTCTCTAGTCATTNTCCCACAAGCCTCCCAAGTGTCCTTGAGGAGACAGCCTCTCCTTGTTCCCGATTGCTCCCNGATCTTGGCCTCGTGTCTTCCTGGCCAGCTTATTTTATGTTGGTGACAGGCACAAGGGGGNTGCTGGTCAGCCATAAGACTATGTCTGTGCCCTAGGAGGGTGCCATTGAAGGTCCCTGTCTGCACATGGCCTGCCACTATCCTGCTGTCCCTCTGGGATCCCTCATGGTGGTGGTTTTGGCTTGTAGCTGCTCTACTGTGGGCCAGTCCTGAGGCTTGCTTGCCATCTTTTCGGAGGAAGGAGGCCACCCCGCTGATGGCATAGGGGGTGGGGCTGAGTAAGGGCTATATGACACACAGTTGGTACTTAGCAGACGCCAGCTCCCATGCTTGCTCACAGTTTCNTTCCTGTTTACCAGGTCATCTCCATCTCTCATTTTGTTTCCTTCTATTGGCTCTACAGTTTAAATCTCATCTACACTGCCCAATATGGCAGCCACCTGTCAGAGGCGTGGCCATTTAAATTTAGAATAATTAAAATTAAGCAAAGCTACAAATCCATTTGTTTTTTTATAGCCACNGAACCACACCAATCACATTCCAAGTGCTCAGTAGCCATACATGGCTCTGGCGCCATTTTTGAGAGCACAGAGAGAAAGACAGGAATCTTCTAGCTCATGTCAAGCCAGCACAGTTCAGTCATGGACATGGATCTAAAACAAAGGCTGAAAGGTAAGCAACTAGTTTATAGTCATTTCCCCCAGAAATGTAATTCTCACTTGTGGAATACTAGCTCAGTTCACTGCTATGCTAATGTGGTAAAAAGCCTGTTTGTCTGCAATGATCTGAGCCCAGAATTGGACTCTGCTGTTCATATAAACACAAAATATACCACAATCAAGAGTCTCCACACCATCCCTGCTGTGGCTTGAATGTGTGTTGAGAATTTAATCCCCAAATCAAGATGCTGATGGTATTTGGAGGCAGGACCTTTGGGAGGAGGTTAGGATCAGATGGGGGAGTCCCCATGGGGGTATTAGTGACTCTGTTAGAATAGTCAGTGTCACTGAGCTTACCATGTGATGCCCTGTGTCACCTTTGCTGCAGTGTGAGGGTCTTGCCAGATGCTGACATCATACTCTGGGGTTTCCCAAGGCAAATAAACCTCTGTTCTCTACAAACTACCCAGCCTTGGGTATTTTGTTATGACAACAGAAAACAAACTAAGAAAGCTCCAGATTTGGGGAGGAATTATTTGACTGATGATGAAACCAGTAGGAGGAACTAATGAAAAGCCCGATTGGGTTTCCAAGTCAAATGTAATTGAGACAGCCCCCCTTGGTGTGCAGAGAAAACTGGAATGACCCCTGTTCCCACCCTTCAAAGGAAGGGCTCAAGATCTAAGTGTGAAGGAAAAGCAAGCAGAATAACACACAGCAAATGAATTTGTGGCCCAGGGCTGGAAAGCTCATTTCAAAAGCAAAAATTGCAAGGCAAAAGAACTTGATCACATCACAGCACACTGTGGACTGTCCTGTGTTTCTTGGTCAAAGGGCNTGGGTATCCTCCCCACCCATGACCCAACAGATCCTCTTGAGTGTCATCACACAAGGCTTCCCAGGGCGTATAGGATGATGCTCACTTAATGTCATCTAAGAGGGGGGTGGTGGCTCCCTCTGGGATGGGTAGAGGACTGTGTAAGGGAGAAGTGATGCACTGAGGGACCAGGCAACATGGTACAAAACCCAGCACTGAGCAGTTGAAGAGCACAGGAGGAGAAGGAGGCAGAGGAGGAGGAGGAAGAGGAGGAAGAAGAAGAGGAAGAGGAAGAGGAGGAGAAGGAGGAGGGAACATGAGAATACACAGTACCATCCATGCAAGAGGAAAACACNTGCTCTGCAGGAAATGGAAAGGCAGAGCCCTTCATTTGAGGGGGATTCCTCATCATGATGCATAGGCGCCTGCAATTGCTGAGGCTCTGAGCTCACTGTGCATTTTCCTCCACTGCAGACCTGTGGGAAGGTATAGTTCATAAACCAAGTACAGTAGGTCAAGAGCAATGGTTTGCACGGCACTGGAATAGTTACTACATCAATTAAATAAGTCCTGTCTTAGTTTTCTATTGCTGTGATAAGAGCATGACCAAAAGCAAGCTGAAGATGAAAGGGCTTATTTCATCTTACAAGTCTCAGATCACACTCAATCACTGAGGGAAGTCNGGCAGGAACTGAAGCAGAGGCCATGGAGGAATACTGCTTACTGGCTTATTCCCTCTGACTTGCTNAATCTGCTTTCTTCTACAACCCAGGACCACCTGCCTAGGGGTGGCACNACCCATAGAGGTCTGGACCCTCCCATATCAATCATTAGTCAAGAAAATGCCATACAGAATTTTGGTGGGTGCATTTTCTCAAGTTGAGAGTTCCTCTTCTGGGATGACTCTAGCTTGTGTTAAGTTGACATAAAACTACCCATCAACCAATGAAGACGGCTGTGGAGTGACTTGTGGGTGGGTGGCACATACAGCATCGATATGCAAAGGGATGACAGTAAGATGGCNTGGGATTTTATCACACTTCCCAGAACAGTGTGCAATGTGAAGTTTATGCATTACTTATTTCTGGCATTTTCCATTTTCAGATTGTGATTGGCCACTGGTGACTGAATTCATGGACAATGAAACTGAGGATGTAGGGGGTGACTAGTGACCACTGACATCACAGGAGGAAGGGGACTGGGAAGAGAGGCAGAAAGCTGGTTCCCACCCCATCCAAGCTTCCTACTCAGGACACACAAGGTGCCCAAATTGCAGATGTGACGGCACCAAGGCAGCACATTAGTCATGAGGGTACTGTCATGTATGTGCTCATATATGTATGCATCCAAGGACCTGCACATGCTGGGCAAGTACTGTGCCAGATACTGGCATTTAATTCAGGAACTGACAAACTCTTTCTGAAAATATTTCAGGCTTTTAGCCANACACGATCTTTGAAGCACAAAAGCAGCTATAGTGATGCTTGAACGACAAACATGGCGATTTTCTACGAAAACCTTAGACAATCTTCTCAAACACTTAGAATTTCATGAAATTTTCATAGCGTGAAACGTCCCTTTTAAGATTTCTTTAAATCATTAAAAATGAAAAATAATTCTTAGTAGATCGTCCCAGGCTAGCACGGGGCAGGGTTCTATCTTAATGAGTTAAGTGAGGATTTCTGCCAAGCTTGTCAGAGCAGAATGTNTTCAATCAACCAACAACTTTGTCCTCACCTTTGCTCCCNGGCTAAAATCTGCCCAGTGATGCCTGAGGCCCTANGAAAAACTATCCNGTCCCTNGAACCCTGTGGTCATCCCACAGGCAGGGTGGTTAATGGATTAAGGAAGACGNAGGAGCATGTTTCTGAAAACATTTCTTTGTTGTCAGAACCACTTGCCCCCGGACTTTATATTNGAGGGCACAAATGTTATTATTCAAGCCACTATGAATTGGGTTTGTGTGACTTGCAGTTGGAAGTATTATCATTACTAAACCACTTACAGCACTACTTGTGTGTGTGTGGGGGGGGGTGAAATGAGGTTGTGTAGACAAGAACTCGGGCACATTGCCTCATGCACAGCAGGTACTCAGAAACGCTGGCTCCTGTCCTGTGTCCATGCCACCTTTGTCTACTTCAGCTCCATAGAATCAAACTCCAGCTGGAGAGGGTAGGCCACCTTCAGCAATCTGTCATTTACTTATACCATGTCTGTAGCAAGCTCCAGCAAGGTTTTCTCTCCAGGAGGTGGTCTTGGGAGTATGGGGACCTGCCAGTCAAGGCTGAGGCCTACTGATAGGGAAGGGTAAAGGCAGCCTGGAGTTCACAGAATGGTACAGGTGGCCACATTCATAGGCAGAGCCCCCTGTCATTCAGAAGCCTCAACCTTGCTTCTGAGGTCTTTTGGGCTCAGCATCACATCTTCTGTCTGAAAGCAAGTGAAGACTGTCCTAAAACATCTGCAGGTGACTCCACAACCACAGCAACCTGTGCCTGGAATCAAGGGACACANTACTGTGCTGTACCAAAGCCAAGGCGAGGCAGGGAGACCATCTCACTTTTGGTTTTGGCCTCTTCTGGTACAGATAGTGGCATAGGTGTGTGTCTTAGCCTCCAGTCTCTTGAACCACTCTGTACCTTGGCAATTTCATGTAGCCATAAGGCTGACTCCTTAGATGGCAGGTATCTCCATGACAGACTGGTGTCGACATCAGGCTATAGCCTTCCCTGGAGGTCCTAGGGGTTCTACACAGTGGCTTCCTTTGCTGTGAGGTATTTCCTGAGCTGAGAAGCCTCCCGGAAGTTGAGACTAGCATATGAAAACAAGAGAACAACAGCAGGAAGAAAAGGCAGAGCTGCTGCCAGGGAGAAGCAGAAAATAAGCCACGAAGAAGGCAGCATGGGGAGAGCCCCGGGGTCTTCTGGGAGTCTCTGCTGGGCAGATACACAATCTCTGGTTCTGTGAGGGCCTGTGGCCCCCCAGCTGGTCAGCCCACTGCCGATCCTGTCCTCTGATCTTCTACAACACACTGTGGGGCAGCCCTGTCCTTAGCAAGAATGGACCCAGACCTCATGGCTTAGCTGGCCCCAGACAAAGGGATGATGGGAAGGCTAGACTGTGGAGTCAGCAGGGAACTGCTTTAGTGGGGTTGGGTATCTGGCAGAGACCTGTGATGGCCGCGGGAGACCGACCTAGAGGCTGCAGAGGGTGTGGTNGACTCAAGGGAGAGTGGGTTGGTGGACACGATGCAGTGGGCTGTGGCAGAGCTAAGGCCAGAGGTTGGATCACTTAGAGCTATGAATGCCATGGCAAATAGGCTACAGAGGCTGTGGTTAGGGAAGCTGTCCAGCTCTCTTGTGTGCGCAGAAGGCCACCTTGGNCCTGAGTGTGTGATCAGTGACTGGAAGGGAGCTGGACACAGGGTAGAAGCCAGGACAGCCACCTGGAGGCAGTGCTGGGCTAGGATGGGCAGAAGGCAAACAGGCAGANCCGAGATAGCCCCAAGGCAGCATCTGGGGCTTTCTGCCTACTCCCCTCACCATCTTGTATGGCTTGTTGTCATCTAGGGTCAAGTCCCTCTGCGTATCAAGTCAGCCCTGTGTTCTGCCGTGGGTCCCCCTGGCCCAGACTGAAAGACCCGAGTGATATGCAACCTGAATGTCAGCATTACTTCAGAGAAGAGCCACTTGCAGCCACACAGAATCGTGGCTGCTAGAGACAGGGCCTGTACACTGGCAAATAGGTAAGATGAAGTTTTAGCGTGGTCTGTCATCCAGTTTGTTGACCATCCTGGCAGAAACACGCAGAAGTGGCTGTTAGTATTGTTCTCATTACCCCATTTTACAGATAAGGAAACTGAGGTTCCTGGAGGCAAGAAAGACTTGTTGAGGGTCACACTCCACAGCTCAGCCCTGTCTCTTCCCTCCTCACACAATACACCAAAATGGAGGAACAGAAGTTTACCCCCCTTAATGGAGGAAGAACTTGGGCTCACAGAGGGGAAAACACCTCTGGGTCCTGCACAGTACATAGAACAAGCTGGGACATGAATTTGGGGTATTCAGGCCTCTGAGCCTGGGCCTCTCCCCAGNTTGTCTCTGCTTTGGGCTTGTTCCATTGTCCCTGAAAGAAGGGCCTGTTTCTACCAGCAGCCACCCACATGGCTTCAAAGGACAATAGGACAGATGCCCGGTCCTGCTTTGTCCTTTTCTCTGTCCTTCTGACTGGTTGGNTTTGGCCTCTAGGTCAGGCAGGGCTGTTGCAGTGGGTGAGAAGAAAGGAGGTAACCCCTGAATGGCCTCATCTTTGTGTGGCTTTCATGGTGGTCTGCCAACTGAGCTATCTTCTGTCTCCCTCCCTTCTTGGCTTTTTCATCCTCCTGACAACAAAGGCACAGAGGCCACGCCAGCCTCTGGGCCCCACTCAGTGGTAGGAGGAGAAGGGGGCTCTGTAGCCTTTGCTGGCTTGGAGTTTCTAGCCAGGGGTTCTGAAGGCTGGCTGCAGGGCAGGGGAGGTCTCAGCAGACAGTAAGGCCACAAATGCACCAGAGATTTCCCACCCAGGGCCAGAATAACCCTTCCTGGAAGCAGTGCTACCCTTCAGGCCTCCAGGCCACTCTGGACAGCCTGTGCTCAAGCTTCTGAGGCATTTCTGAGGCTAGCACCCATCCACATGTCCCTGCTACCATTCAGCTGTTTATGCATCTGGCTGTTTTTCAGGCCTGGGTTGGGCCTGACATAGAACACCAAGCCTGTTGTTTCCTTGGAGGGAACAGTTAGGGTAAAGGGACACTGGGAATGATGATGTATCTGTGAACCCTGCCTAGCAAGCACTGAGGTGTCTGAGCAACACAGGTTGTGGGGACAGAGTCCTCTCAGTGCATTTGTAGACAGGAAACCTGGCATGGGGACAAGCCTGGGTTATGTCTGACCAGGTCCCTCCCTGGGCTTCACTATCCAGAGCCATGAGAAGTCCCAGGTAGGCTGCTCCTGTGATGAGAATGGGGATTTGTGCTGTGAGATTGTGGTGATTTGAGAGAAAATGGCCCCCAAAGGGAATGGCACTATAGGAGGTGTGGCCTTGTTGGAGTAGGTGTGGTCTTGTTGGAGGAAGTGTGATGGGAATGGCTTTCTGAAAATGTGTTGCTCTGATTGGTTGATAAATAAAGCTGTTTGGCCAATGGTGAGGCAGAATAAGGATAGGCGGGACATTCAAACTAGGAGGAGAGAAGCAGAAAGCAGAGCTGGGCAGACGCCATTCTGCCATCTAGAAAACAACATGTAACGGCACACAGGTAAAGCCATGTGGAACACGTGGCAACATAGATTTATAAAATGGGTTAATTTAAGATGTAAGAGCTAGCTAGCAAAAAGCCTGCCATGGCCATAGTTTAAAAATGATGTAAGCCTCTGTGTCTTTATTTGGGTGTAAGGGGCCGTGGGAGCCGGGTGGGACTGGATAAATTTTCACCTACAGAAGTGTGTCACTGTGGGGGTGGGCTTTGAGTTTTCCTATGCTCAAGCTACTCCCAGTGTTAGAAACCACTTCCTGTTAACTTCTGATGAAGATGTAGCCAGCACCATGTCTGCCTGCATGCTGCCATGCTCCCCGCCATGATGATAATGGACTGAACCTCTGAAAGAAATTAATGAAAAAAAGAAAAGAGAAAACAGGAGTGAGGTGGGTATGTATAGCTGTGTCTAAGTTGGGTGAGGTGTCAATGAAGCACCTGATCAGGCAGGGCTAAATGATATTTTATGAATGAGGGTACAAATGTTCCTTCTGTAGCTGTTTCTTACTGCAATGATTCTCTTTCTTCCTCACCATATTGCTACAGTCTTGGAGGCAAAACCCTTTGCTGGGCTCAGGTGGCCTGCCTTGTGGGACTAGAGAAAGGAGCTAAGACCTCGGTCACATGAGGCAGGGGAGGGAGAGGGGCCAGCCTTGGGGACTGGAGATATACGGCTATGATGGGGCAGGCAATGCCCTTGGGAGGACTGCTGGTCTTAGGAGATGGAAACTGGGCCAAGTGTGTCCCTGGGCACTTCTATACTCCAAGGAGACCCTTTTATACTTGGGGACTTCTGTCTGACTTNGGATCTTACAAATCTGAAGGCACCAGTGGCAGCTTTGTGGCCCTTTGCACATGACACTTATGTTCTAATATGTATGATCAGGACCTGCTTCTTGGGGCTAGGAGATCACCTGAGTATGGTGAGTGTTTATATTCCATTTCTGTATCCTTGAGGGATTTGGTACATGTGGTGGTTTGAATGAAAATGATGCTCATAGGCTCATACGGAGTGGCACAGTTAGGAGGTGTGGCCTTGTTGGAGTAAGTGTGTCTCTAGTGGTAGGCTTTGAGGTTTCAGATGCTCAAGCCAGGCCCAGTATCACTTTCTCTTCTTGCTGCCTGCTGATCCAGATGTAGAACTCTTAGCTATCTCTCCGGCATCATGTCTACCTGTGTGCTGCCATGCTTCCCACCATGATGATAATGGACTAAACCTCTGAACTGGAAGCCAGCCCCAATTGAATGGTTTCCTTTATAAGAGTTGCTATGGTCATGGTGTCTCTTCACAGCAATAAAAGCCTAAATAACACAATACAGGTTTTGGTCCATGGAACATGCTTATAAAGTATGGATTTGTGTAAGTATTTGCTATATTTTCTTTAGGTTGATGGGCAGGGTGGTGGCCTAAAACATTTTGGAAAGATCCCTTCCATCTACAGACAAACAGATACCATGGGTAAAATTTAACATAAAAAAGAACAAAGGAAAGTCAGAAGCAAGAAGAAGCCTCTAGTTCCACTGAGGAGCAGGAGAAGGTGCTAATACAGTGTCCACAAGGGTGGGGTACAAAAGACAGCTCGCTGAGTCAGCAAGAGGCTCCTGCAGAAGGCAGAGCTCAAATGACATGAGCTGATGAAAATTCTACTGCCAGGCCTAGGGGTTTTATCCAGAGGTATGAGACTTAATCTCTCCCAAGAATAAACTGGGAAACTCAATTCCAAGAAACTAATTTTAAAGTGATTAGGATTCTATCTTGGTTCTCCAGGCTGTGGTGAAGACAGGGGAGAGACCTCCAAAACCCTGCTTCTATCTGGGACTCTCCAGGGCTGCAGCTTTGCCATAGACTTACAGGAAAAAAACATCACACAGCATGCCAGGAATGCATCATCACAACAGAGACAGCAGGCATAAAACACTTGTGGAAACTCAGACACTACAGCAATCCAAAGAGTAAGTGTGGTCATCTCAGAGTCTGCAGAAGTTTGGCTCCTGCACCTCCATGGACACCAAAATCCATGGCTGCTCAACCTTTGTATATATTGGCGCTGTGTTTGCACAGAACCTTCACACATCACCTACTTTAAATCATCTCTGCAGAGCTTTTAACATTTAGCATGATGCTAATGCTGCGTGCATGGCTCTAACACTATGTTGTATAGAAACAGTGACACCTCAGAACTATGTTCGGCAGAGACACGGCCTTTTCTGGTTGTTATTGGTCCTGCACTGATTGACTATAGCATATAGAGGCCTTGTTTAACAGAAGNCTGACTCTCTAAAAATTACAGAGGATTGGATGGAACCTACAACACAGGGCAGAGCAGGATGGAAAAAGGAGGCTTGATTTGTAAAAAAGAACTAAATGGAAGTAGTGGAGACAGGAAATCGGGCTGTCACTGAAGAGAAGTGGCAGAGTTTTGATTACGGCTGGGAACAATCTGAGCTCTGGTTCAGCTGGGTTCTTGATCTGTGATTTTAATAAAGCCACCAGACCCTGAGCAGACAAGGTTCCAACTCTAGGACATCCTTAATTAGCATCAGAGTGGAAGGTTCTTCGAAGACTAGAACAGGAAGTCAGGTCATTCCAAATGGCTTCATGCTGCCCCCAAGACATATCTTCAGAGCTTTTGGAACATGGTAGTATGGTGTCACCTAGGAGGGCAGGGAGGGCTTATGCTTGGAGTGTGGCCTCTTCCTCCCATTTGTCCCTCCTGGCTGCAGCTTAACCCCTAGGGACATCTGAATGCCTGACAATGCAGAAGCAGAGGGCGTGTATAGCTCAGAGTCTTTCCATTGTGGTTTGAATANGACATGTTTCCCACAGGCTCACATGTTGGGGTCTGAGTTGCTAGATGATGGGCTTTGGGGAGATGATGGGATCTTGAGAGCTCTGACATAATCACTATACTCAACCTCTTGAGGGATTCATAATACGGTGGAGTTATTGAGAGATGGTGAAGGGGATGTGGTGGGTCTGACTTGAGGAAATAGGGCGCTGGAGCATGTCCCTGTGAGCTGTAGCTGACCCTGGTTCTTTTATATTCCTTTCTTTCTTCTGGGAGATCATGAGATGAGAGGCTTTGGCTATGTGCTGTTGTCGCTCAGAATTGGTGGACCCAAGGACTATGACAGAAATATCTGAAACCCTAACCTTAAATAAACCTTCCCACACAGCGCCTGACGACCACACCCTCCCAGCTTGTAAAACATCCTGTGGATGTTTGGTGGGGGGTGGGGTGAGAGAGTGGAGAAATCCAAGAGAACTGTGCATCTTACCAGAGCCAACCAAGTGGTGTAGCCCTGGCCTGTGAAGGTGGGATTTCAATCCTACCTGTTACTTACTGGGTCTGGCTAGCACATATTCCTCTGGCCTGGCTTTCTCATCTGTGATGCAATAAGAATGATCTTCAGGTTGGATTTGAACACCCACACACTGACATGGGAAAGGTNCCTGGCATCAGGGGATGCTTAGTNTCTGTGGCTATTCCCCCTCTTTCTCTTTCNTTTCTTCAAAGACTGAAAACTTTGACATAAGCCAGTCCACAGCCTGCTAGCTTTGGCTACAGAAGATGAGCAGAGAANGTCTGCCTCCTGAGCGATTCCTTCACCCTAGGCATCATGTGACCTTCACCACCTGGCTCTTGGTTTTCTCCTTCCAGGCTCTAGGTCATCTGGCCTTTCCTATTTTCTCCAGCTTTATTCCTCTAGACAGGTTGCTGTTTCCTCTTCCTTAAGAATGGAGCTCTGATGGGATTTGGGGCACACTAGTACCACCAGACACCACTGTGGGTGGCAGCAGAAAATGACACCATTCTGGCCAGTGAGATCCAGGTTCAAGTTCTGAAGGAGAACACAAAGGCACAGGCTCCCTGGGAGAGCGTCTCCTTCCACTGTTGCCTGCTCTTGTGCCTGAATGGTAATTGCACAACGTGTGGGCACTGTAGCCATCTTGTGATCAGTGAAAGAGCAGCAACAGCAAACACGTAGAGTAGAGAGAACACTGGCTGTGGGGCAGGCAGCCCTTCCTTTCTTTCTGGCTGCACAACCTGAGGTATGTTTAACTTCTCACAGCCTTACTTTCCTTCCCACAGTCTGTAAAAAGAGGATGGAGACCGCCACCTTGTACAGTAGTTCTGAGGATCAAGCACAGCGATGGTAGGAATCCACCTTCTCTACTGTAAAGCTCTCTCTCAGTGCTGTAGCTGTCTTAATGTGTAAACGAGGAATTGTGACTTTAAGGCAAAATGAAGGAGACAATTTGTTTCTCCTCATAAACATGGACCTTATGTCAACCAGCCCTGATCTGTAGCCCATCAGCTATGCAAACAGGAAGCAACTATCCAAACATTTGGAGCTGCAAGGGGCTGGCCAGGGTCAGCCTCTCCCAGCTGTGAGTGCCTCAGAAGTCAAGGATGAAGTCCCTCCTCTGAGGNCATAAGTTCAANGTCACCCCTTGAGCTGTCCTCCCCTGGCCTGNCTCAGATCACCCTCTCTTGGGGGAACTGTCCTCACTGGTTTCTCTGGGCTGTCTCCTGTTCTTTGTCCCTCCTCTCTGCCCTGTCGTGGCTGAAATGGGATAGGTTTTATTTTGTTTTGTTTTTGTTTTTGTTTCTTTCTGAAATGCAATCTGCTTGGGCCATCCTGCCTTGAAATGTTTCCATGGTTTCATGTTCTCTAAGGAGAAGATAAAGGTTAAGCTGCCTCCAGGCTCCAGATGCTTGGCCTTTCCTGGCTTCTCCAGCTGGATTTCTCCAGCTATGCTGACTTCCAGGCTCCAGATGCCTGGCCTTTCCTGGCTTCTCCAGCTGGATTTCTCCAGCTATGCTGACTTCTGTTTAGTTTCTGGAATATGCTATGGTGGCCCTGAGGCCTTTGCCCATATTTTTCCCATTTTCTCAGTTTTTAGCTCCCACTTCTGGGGCAGGGGACAGGCTAAGCCTGCAGCAGGAACACACCTGCCCCCAGCTCTAGCATCTGTCCCACCTGCTGCCTCACATCTGTTCTGTGGAGGTCTCATGCTCCCTGATTGCAGCTCAGGACAGGGATTTCCGTCTGTCCTGCTCTCAGTCACATCCATCACCAGGTAAACAATGGCCTGGGGAAGGTCTCAGCTGCTGTNCAGGTCAGGGAGGCAGACCCGCTCTGCCATGTGAAAAAAAAGGAGCACCCAGTACAGCCAGGCAGAGACTCACAGCTGTTCTACTCTGCAAAGACTCCAGTCTGCTCCACCCAAGAGCAACAGACTGGAGGAAAGCTGGTAACTTGCCAAAGTTACACATCTGTCAGCAGCCTTGCCAGAATCAGTGCCTTGGTCCAGAGTCTAGCTTCCTGCCCTGGTCCAGCTAGCACAAAAGGTCACTCTAAACCTGTTTCCTCATCTGAAGAATGGGGTCAGAATTTGGCTGTCCGAAGGATTAACTGAAGAAAGCCCAGAAAGTGCTTTGCTCAGGGCCCATACACAGTGTGCAGTCAGTGACAATCAGGATCAAATTGAAGAGCTAAGAATGAGTATCACTGATTGCAATCCGTGAGTAACAAGTAAAAGGATTTCGTGGATGAACAGGAGGGTGAACGGATGGACGGATAGAGGGATGGATCAATAGACGGTAATGGGAGTCCACAGTGACTTAAGAAATGGAAGAACCTATGCATGGAAGCCTGAAGACAGGGATGAACACTAGAGTGCACAGCGGGTTTGCACGTGTAGGTTTAGAGAACAATACCCTCCCCGTCTGTTCCTCTCCAGTTGCTGCTCCGCTCACCTGTAACGTCTAAGCTCCGCCTCCAGTCGCTGCACCTGGCGCTGCATGCGGGGAACGCGTCGCGCCAGCGCCTCCAACTCCCGCACTCGGTGCAGACTGCGCCGCACCGCCTGCCGGGCCTCCTCGGTGCGCAGCCGCACCTCCACCTGTCCGCGCTGCAGCCGCCGGGCACGAGCCTCTGCCTCCGCCAGCGCACCCTGCGCTCGCTGCAGCTTGTGCGCCGCCGCTTCCGGGATGTCAGACTGGCTCTTCCAGAGGCCTACCTGCTCGCAGGAAGCAAGAGTGAGTGACCACTGCAGGAGCCTACTGGGACCTCCCCTTACACCACAAAGCTGTCACTGAGCAGGGGGCACAAGCAAGTAATGCACGTGTGTGCAATACTCCCCCCCCCCAAAAAAAAAGCTGAGACAGGAAATCTACAGTCTGTTCTTTGTATGGTGACAGTAATTCTCCAAAGTAGTGACTTCTCGGCCTAACTCCTACATTCAATGTACGCAGCTCCTAATTCTCTAATTCTCTGGACTCAAGGCACCAGACTGGTGTTTCCACTCTTCCTGAGATCTGAGCACTAGGCGCGTCCTTGGAAATGGAGATGGTCTGTCTTGTTTACTGCAGTGTTCCAAAGCATAGAGAAGGCTGGCACAATGTGCCCAGTAGACACTTGAGCGTGAAAGATGGACAGACCCTTTTAGCCAGTCTCAGGCACCCCACATATGACTTGGCGCACTTCGAGGGTTCCCTCTGCCCCGTCTAACACTTCCATGCCACACATATGAACCATGAAGGCCACCTTGCCACCTTTTTGTACTATACAGCATCTAGGGGGCAGGAGGCACCAATGTAACGCCAGTTTTTTTTTTTTTTTTTTAGGTCCTCTTCCCATAAGGCCTTTTTTCTCCCTTGGCCTGCCACCTGCGCTGCACTCAACACCAAGCTGTGCACAGGGCTCAGGGTTGATTGACTGACCCCGGGGCCAGGCTGTCCGCAGTTCGCTCAATGACTCCACCTCAGTAACTCAGAGTGGGCCTGGCCCTCAATCTTTCTCACGTATGCTCGAGGCATGGCACTGAGGGATTCCACAGGTTTCACTGACTTGGGGAAGGGAAATCCTCTTTTCTGTTTCCCCTAAACCTCCCAGAAGANGAATGCTTGCTGACCTGTCATNANNTGACTGCCTAGACAGGCTCCTTCTTAGGTCAGAAGGGACAGGGGTGTGAAGCTGGGGTTTTAAGGAATGATAAATTTGGGTGGAAGTTGAAATGAAGGGAGTGGAGTGGGGAACGGAGAGGGCCAGCTGAGGAC
>LZPO01017289.1:312345-323016 GCA_001675575.1 Neotoma lepida | reverse complement strand
GAACACTCCGAAGAGGGCTGAGAGTGTGGATGCCATCATGATATGTTTTCAGTCTGGGGACCATATTTTACTGGGGCTTCCCTCCATTTCTGAGGTAACAAGAAGGGAAGATGGATGTAAGCCCCCACACACCAATAATCAGAAAGGACACAAGCTGGCCACTGAGATGGGAGCTCTGGGGCTCTGGATTCCAGATACTGTTTTCACAACTGCTTTTTGAGATGCTTACACCACTAAACTACACAGATAGTGTGTTGAGTGCAGGCTTGCAGAAACCTGGGATTAGAACTGTTTCCTGGATGAGAGCTATGTGTATGGTTCTCTGACTTTTTAATTTAGGAAGTCGCCAAGAAAAGTCTCCCATGGATTTCNAACAAGAACAATTTGAACATCAATAAATCTAAAATGACCCCAAAAGTACATTTTGTTTATGAATAGCAAAGGAGAAATAAGGAACAATGAAGGCCATCTCATGTGGACATACACAGAAACTTCCAGAACTCTTGAATAAGAACAACCATTTGGGTTTCAGTGACATTCAGTACTTTTGGAATCATCAAGAGAAAAAAGGTGTCTANAGACCTTCAAAATGGAAGTTTGCAAAACAAACCTCACTCCAGGTTAAAAGAGGCTACAAGAACGGTATNTATTCAGATAAACGGCTTCAGGGATCAATCATTGTATACGTGATAAGACATCACCAAACTGTGGAGGCGTCCCACTGTCCNCNCACTTCACCTCCACAATGAGCNGGCACAGCTGAACTCTCACAGTTNCACAACATAACAGGAAGGTCGGACATCCCATCCACCTTCCACGAGTTACTGAGGCTTCTGAGAAAGGGCTAAGCTTCATGAATGAGTCCCTNCTCTTTACTCATTGCTTCTGACCAGCAGCCCCTCTCCTCAGGCTCCGTCAGCTGTTCCTGGATTCTGTGGGTTGGGACCCTCCACAGGAGGCTCTTCCTCTAGAACCCCTCTTCACTCCCTCTAGGACCAGGTCACATACACTGTGCTTGGCAGAATACCNCATCTCTTCCTCATCAACAGCCATTTACTAAAGTTTCTCAAATCTGAGTATTGTCTGTCCTTTACCAGTGAAGTACATAGTACCAATCCCTCGGGGGAATCTTGTGCCCACGAAGCCCAAGGCCTCAGGGAGCATGAAATAGGGAGGAGCAGACCCNGGCGCATGACCCTGATAATGTCAGCTAANGCTTGGNCAAATGTATATATAAATATCTACTAAAAATTAACATCTACTGTCTAGTATTTTTCACACAGTCTGACTAAGAAGCAAAGATTGCCCTGAGAAAACCACCACACTCATTTTGTCTGAAGAATCGGCAGTCAGGTATTAGTGTCTTCTCCATGAGGGTATTCTATTTATGTGCACACACACACACACACACACACACACACACACACACACACACACACACAAGTATAAGTTACTCTTTATCTTGTAATGGGTAAAATATTGGTCTGGGGTATTTAGTTCTTAATTTCAGGAACCTATGAAAGGTGCCTCATGTGATTAGTATGAGTGCATTAGTCATCATGGAGTCTAGATATGGAAGTTTACCTAGTGAGCCCTGAACAGCATCAGAAAGCATCCTTGCAAATGGAAGGTGAGTTGTTTGTGATTTTAGATGGCTGTGATGTGACTCTGCAATTGGAGGTTGGAGGGATGTGTTGTGACATCAGGAAATGCATCACAGTCAGGCAAGTTCCTTCCCCTGCCCAGCCTTCAGAAGTCAGCTCTCACTCCAGTGTGCTGCAGTGGGGTGGCCCTGGNTTCTGACCTCCNATTCTAAGGATATGGAATTCCNTCAGGCCTGTTGCTTTGGAGTTACCCTGGAAGTCTGTTTCCGAAGCCTCAGTTCTGCTTCCCGATTCGGCTGATAGGTCTTGCTGCTCAATTTCGCCCCTCTGATTTGGGCTAACAGTTGGGCACCAGCGGCTGGTCTTGCTTTGTTGTGNGGAGGAACACAGGCCCTTCCCTGGGGCAAGGCATTTTTGGGGAGTGAGATGATTATTTGTGATGAGATGAGTTATTTGCATCACCACTGGGTTTCTCCTTGTTCTCTCTACAACCCTCATTGTAGTAGAGATATTCCTTAAGAGCCACAGTCTAATTGCTTTTCTCAGAAACCCCTCTTTCAGGGCTTAAAAACGCCGGGCCCCCAACCCGTAGTCCTCAGGACTTGGAGAGGCAGATCAGCTCTGGGACTTTTCTTCCTCCAAAGTGTTTTCNCTAAACCCCTGGTCAGGGATCACTTTGCTGGAGTGGATGTGGCTCATTTGTTGGCGAGCAGACCNCTCCCTCCCTGCTGTCCTGGTGGGAGCATTGTGTTCAAGAAGACTTCAAGCCTTGGACTTGTTTACACACTCGNGTGTGCTGTGTTACTCCCTCCTGTGCTTAAGGATCTGCCAAGAGGGAGGGATCTGTGGGCCTCAGAGAGCTGTCAGCACAGGCTCCTCAGCCCAGATCCTATGCATGTCACTNACTCCAGGGTTCGTGGGCAGAACAAACAACATGAAAGCAATTCCCTTCCCTTTGCACAAACTGCTACGNTATTGTTTTGCAGATTAAAACATTTAGACATTCTATTAAAACAGTCGTTGCTCTTTGNATCATTGTTGTTACCACCCAGCGTTACTCAATCATTAGCTAACAAATGTCTGGCTGGTATTTGCTGTGTGTTAGGGCATGCTGGGAATTCAGCAATCAACAAGGCAGAGCTATTGTCTTCACGTAGCTCATTGAATTCTATGTCAATCAAACAACCCAAGGAAGAGCAGCACAGACNGAAATCCCCATAGTGGTAAGTGTTATGAAGGGGTGGGGTGAAGGGCTAGCATGTGGCAATTAGGGAGAAGAGGCCGGGANGAATTGGGGGTGGTTTGGGTTCAGGGACGACTTGGCTTCTTGGAGATGAAGATGAAGAAGTNAGCCCTGTAAAGACCCCGTTAGTCTTTCCCAGTGTTGGAGCTTNCAAGAGCAAAGGCACAGAGGCCCAAGGAGCTGAGGTGAGGAAGAAGGAGCTATGTGGTTGGAGCAAGGAAGAGATGGGTTGAGAGGCCTCTTACTGACCAGCCAGGGCCTCACAGGCCTCAGGAAAGAGAAAGGCTTCTCCTTCAAATTTGAGGGTTGCTGTGGCTCTGAATTAGTGTTTGACATTATGTGTTTAGTCCACTGCANTGAGAACTATGAGTTAGTGTGGGAGAGAGGGCCAAGTGTATCAACCCAGGTGTCAACCTTGGGGTGAGCTATGAAGCCCAGACTCTGTTTCTGGAAAACTTCCATTCCTTTGAGCTTTTTATTGATGGTTGCCGAGACCCTGGTGTTCATTAAGTATTCCATTTAATAACATAATTCTTTTTCTTTTTCTCTTTTTTTTTTTAGATACAGCATCATCTTTTAGCTTACATAGGGGGACTATTACACTTTTTGAAGTTTTCTTTTTTCCTAGTCATCTTTATTGCTAACTAGCATGCTTTATCTTATTGGCCACTATATTTTAGACTGTGTGCTGAATAATTTTATGTCAACTTGACACAAGCTAGAGTGATCTGAGAGGAGGGAGCCCTAATCTGGAGAACTGACAAGACTGGACTGCAGACAAGCCTATAGAGCATTTTCTTAATTAGTGATTGATGGGGGAGGGCCCAGTCCATTGTGGGTGGTGCCACCCCTGGGCTGATGGTCCTGGGTTCTATAAGAAAGTAGGCTGAACAAACCGTGAGGAACAAGCCAGTAAACAGAACCCCTCCATGGCCTCTGCATCAGCTCCTGCCTCCAGGTTCCTGCCCTGTTTGAGTTCCTGTTCTAACACTTCAGTGATGGACTACGGATGAGGAAGCACAAGCCAAACAAACCCTTTCCTCCCCAGGATGGCTTTGGTCATAGTGTTCATCACAGCAGTAGTAACCCGAACAAAGGCAGGCTGAATGGTTACAAGCCAGACTGCCTAGTTAGAAATAATAGCTTCTTTGTTTACAATGTGACTTTAGGCAAGTTCCTTATGACAATTGCTCCCTCCTTCTTAATGGAGATGATAACAACATTAATTTCTATAGACATGGCAGCCTCGTCCCATTAGCCCAGCACTCTGAAGGCCAAGGTAGGAGGACTGTGAATTAGAAGCCGACCTGTACTGCACAGTGAGTCTCAAACAAGCCAATAGGCAGACAAATACCTGGCTACTTAGTAGTTTTAACTTAAGCAGTATTTGTGAGGACTGATTGTGTAAATGCACGCACAGTCCTTAGCACAGTGTCTGGCCCCAGGTGTGCACAGTGAATGCATTTTTGCTCATCTTTTCTGTTTTGTTTTTGTTTTTGTTTTGTTTTGTTTTTTGATCTGTCTGTGGCAGTGCATGCATTTCTCAAATGCTGGGACTTCTTGATCTTTGCTCAAGTTTAAGAAAGGGCATCATGACCTTATCTTGGAGGCAGCTGCACTGGGGGTGTGGCTCTAGGGTCTTTACCTGGGCTGCATTCTTCGAGGGTGACATCCTTCTTCAGTGCTCTCACCTGTGCTGGCCAAATGCACAGAGAAGGCACTCTACGTCCCCCTGCTTTCTCAGCCTTTAGCTCAAGAGCTTTCATGTAACTCCCCTGTTTTACAGTGGTATTNCCTCCATCAAATATGTTTTGTGTCCCAGATGTAGAATCCCTTGACTTAATCCTTTCCCCAAAGCAGCCTTCTAGTTTTCTCACCAGGCCAGAACAGGCATCCGGCTCATTAGGGATGGGGGATCTGGAATCAATAACTTTTTAACAGGCTCTTCCTGTCTTCCAGTTCTCAGGTTCATCTCTGGTATCACTTCCAAGGATCCAGGACTTAACAGATGCTTGGAGCTTTGAGGATTCCATGGTGCAAACACAACTTCTCATCTGTCTACACTGAGGGTTGAGTTGTAGCTTTCTTGGACAGTGAAGCCCGTTTGGTTTCCAACTTGCAAGCTTTTACTGCCAATTTTCCTCTCTTGCTTCCTTTGTTAAAAAGGCCCAAAACCCTTCTCATGGGTTTAGAAAAGATCAGAGACACATATACCAGTGTGTCAGGTCTAACTGGGGGGATAGCCCCTTATTACATACATATTAGAGGCCTGAAGTCCAGGGTAGCCACATTGATGGTTGGAGACAACATAGAGAAAAGATAAGTTTCTTTGATTTGTGGCCAAATATCTTCTTAAAACCGTTCCCTTAGCATGGAAGTCCTGATGTAATACCATTGGTCATATTTTCTTCATGACCTCACTCTTGCCTCCAGAAGGGCCCCAGAGTCCCAGAAACTCATGAGACGGTGGCTTTTCCTTTCCCCAAGTCCTCAGCTGTGAAGCTGCCAGCTGTACCTGCAGAACAACAAAAACGTCTTATAGCAGCTAATCCCTGCCGGGGGCTCTTCATTTCAATAAGTTAGCTTTCATAAANAGAGACAATTTCTCACGATGCTTGAGTAATGTGATGGATATTCCACTAAANAAAAGCGTGAGCCACTGCTGGTTAACTGCAGGAATCAGTTCTCCGATGGCTCTGAACTCCACTTCAGCAGCTGATGCTGAGACAGACACCTGGAGACCAGATTCCACCTTGCTTCCTGGGCTTTGTGGGTACTCCTACTTATTTAACATTTCAGTTAAAAAAACACTTCTACTGCTATCCATGTGGCTGGACTTGAGCAGGCCAGGGGTGATAAGGCCATGAAGAAATGACAGACACACAGAAGAGCCGGGATCAGGTGTCATGTGCTCTGATGGAGCTGCACCAGTGACCCAGAGCCTCAGTGCTTTCATTATGTCCAGTACAGCTGGAGGAGTTGGCTAAACTCAGTGGGAGGAGCTTCAGGTGAGCAGCGTCAGGCTGCAAGCAGCAGGAGGAGGGGGCTGTGGTCCCTAGATTTTGCACACATTATCAACATTAGTACTTGGACCACACAAAGCCTTTGCCATCCNGCTGAGCCTGACCTGAGAGAAAGGCTTTGGCAATCCTTCATGACTTTGAGGCCTTGGTCCTTGACTTGGCAGTGCCCGTGCCAAACAATACATATTCACTCAGCACCTCATCCACTCCTCACACATTAGGGCTTCCAGGATCCCACACATTTCCATGGAAACTATCAGACCCACACACATATTNTATGACCAGAAAGAGACCTTAACAATTACTTAATGTAAAGGCCCTGTTTTCTAGGAAAAGGCGGTNTGAACCTGGAAATTTGCTTATGGTTGCACAAACAATTACGGTTTTTTTTTGTTTGTTTGTTTGAGTTTTTTGTTTTGTTTCTTTAAAAAATTTATGGCCTTTCACACAGGATTTCTAGGGTTCAAAGACATCAAGTCACACGTTCTGTTTACTCCACGTCTACTGCAGCAGACAGTGCTCTAAGCACTGGGGACCCTGGGATGAACAATCACACAAAGCTTTGATGTCACAGAGTTTACTGAAGTGAGTAGCTGTTCCAGCTTTGACCTTGAAACACTGCCCCCAGTGTGGCAGCAGGTAACTGCCACACCTGCCTATGACCTCCCCCTGGGGCGTGGCTGAGAGGGAGCCCTTTAAGACTCGAGGTGCCTATGTACTTCCTTCTTCTTGATGCCTCGTGGTCCTGGAAGCCGGGTGGTAGACCAAGCCAGATTTCTCCGCTGGATTGTACCTCATCTCCCCCGGATCCTGTAACCAACCCCCTATTGGCTGTAAGTTACCCCAGAAATAAACTTCTCTTGATTACTAGATAAATTACNTGGAATTGTCTTGTTAATTACAGTTATAGTTTATATTCTGGTTGAGATAGGAAACTCTTCTTTCTAAGTTCACATTTAAATAAAAGAATGAGTGTTTATATATGACTTCTAATATAACTAAAGTAAATGAGGAAACAGATGAAATGCATATATACATACTCATGTGTATAAATAGACACACACAAATGCTGTAGAATAGGAAGAAAAATAGCAAGGACTGAACAACATGGAATGATGGCTTTTTAAATTATTAGTTGAGAAAGTTCTCTCTGAAGAGGTGACATGTGAGCAGACATCTTAATTTGAAAGTGAAACTGCTGATATCTGGACTAAAAAAAATTCCATGGTGAAGAGACAGCCCTGATGAGAAGTGGTGGAGACTGAACAGGAAGGAACGACATAGATGACGGGACTGAGACNAGATGTCACAGAACCTTGANAGCCACTGAAGGGTTTCAAATGTTATTCTCAGTATTCTAGAAGGGAGTGGGACATTTTTGAGTAAAAGAGTGACCAAAAACAAGCCGCCTTTAAAAATGTTCCCTCCTCCATAGTGTATAGTACGGACTATAACAGGCAAGGTTAAAAGATAGACCTATTACGAGAGTAGGTGGTTATGTGAAGATAATATTTTAACAATAGGAAGACACTACTGTGAGCAAATTTGTACCAATATATTCTAAAAGGCTAAATGTCCACCAACTACAAAGCACACATTCAAGTGACTTACCCAGGCAGACTATGTACTGGCCCACAAAACACGTTTTAATATGTTTTAAAGAGCTGAAATGATCCAGAATACATTCTCTGAAAAATGTGACTAAATTACAAATGAATATCAATATTAAAATAATTCTCCAAAGTTTGGAGATTGAACAAGACATTTAAAAATGACCCAGAGATAACACCACGGAAAAAAGGACAGAAAGATTGGAAGGTTGGAGGGTGGGGAGNAGTCACAGGAAACACTGTCTTGTGGATATGACACTGTCCGTGTAACCATGANCGCACAGCAGCTGTGCCTACCTGCACAGGACAGGAAGGCAAAAGAGGTGACATTTGGAAGAAGAAAGGGGTCTTTAGGAGTGGGATCCAAGAGTGTGACAGGGTGACTATGTTCGCNGTATACTGCATAGGTGCATGGCGTCAAAAACTATTATAAAAATAAACAAAGAAAAATGAACCAGGAAAAATTACAATGGAAATTTAAAAATATTTTAAATTGGATGACAATGAAAGAATACATCAGTATATTGTGGAGAACAACAGAAGAATTTCTTATGGTTTTAAATGATTAATTTGAAAGGATTTAAAACTGATAATATCAGTTTCTACAAAGATGCTAGAAACCGAAGAGAAAATTAAATCCAAGTAACACAGAAGAAAGGAAGCTAAGAATGGAAGCAAAATAAATGAAAATAGATAAAAATAAGAACAAAATCAAATTAAAAGACTGATTTTTTAAAAGATTAAAAAATTAAGATGCTAAAAATTTCTTAGCAAGGCAAATCAATAAAAAGTAGGGAAAAAAATCAAACCAAAGCAACAACAACAAAACCCCACAATCATGCAGTTCCAGGGTGAGATAGGAGACTTCAGGAAAGACCTTACATAGATTCTGCATATTAAAAGTATGCAAAGGATGTTAATATGAACATTTTATGCTAACTAAATTTGGAATTCAGATAAATGAACAAATTTCTAGGTAGATACAACTTATCAAAAGTCACTCAAATGAAAATGGGAAAATATTAATTTCATATCATTTAAAAGTTAAAATTGCAATAAAAATTCCTTCCCTCTCAATACTTTACCACCAGGAACAACAACAGCAACAGCCCTGGCAGTCCCCAGCTGTGGCAGTCCCCAGCTGTGGCAGTCCCCAAACTGTAGTCTGGTACTTTATAAGACACCAGTCTGGAGGAGAGTGTACAGTCGAAGGAAATTACAGGCTAATGCCCCTTGTTAAACCAGATGGAAAATGTAATAAAATCACAACCTGAAATTTATCTCAGGATTGCAAGATTGGCACAGCACTTGCAGACCAACCAACTCAGCTCAACGCATTAACAAAATAAATTATAAAACCTTATGATCATCTAAATAAAATATAAGTTATTGATTCAAAGTTCAAGAAATTGCTGACAGAAGGAAGTGTCCCCCACCTGCAGAAGGGCATCTACATGAACACCCTTTCTCCTTAGGCCAAGGTCATGACCTGGTCACCNGTTCTGACTTGTCCTACTCAACACTGCTATAAACCCCACTGGCTTCACTGAATCAGGACAATTTCACAAAAGGCGTTAAGATCAGGGGAAAGAAACCCTATCAGTTATACGATGAAGTGAGTTATGTGTGTAACCTATAAGCAACCTGTTAGAGTTCGCAATTCAGTTTAGTGAGTTTACAGATCATTAGTCAATCTGAACATAAAGCCAATTACTTAAGTACATAACAGCAGCAAGCACCTGCAAAATAAATATTTAAGTACTGCTGTCTACAATAGCATTAGTACTGCTGTCTACAATAGCGTTGAGTTTTATTAAACGCTTAGGAAGAAAAGCTGTGTACCTGGCTACACTTATAACTACATATTCTATAATCATTAAAGGGGGAATGAAATCTAATTAACTAAGAACAATTTCNATAGGACCATTCAGTCAACTTGTTGATGTTCATGGATTAGAAGACTTGGTTTTATTAAGATTTACTCTTCCCTCTTTTGNGAATTCAGTTAAGTGCCACTTAAAATCCCAATAACTCTTTTCTATAGAAATTTTCATGTTCAGTCTCAAGATTTAGTTTTATTGTGATTTTTACTTATGTGTGTCTCTATGTGGGTGTGTACACCTGAGTGCAGAAGCCTGTGGAGTCCAGAAGAGGGCACAGGATTCCTTGGAGCTGGAGTTAGAGGCAGTTGTGTGCCGTCTGATGTGGGTGCTGGGAACTGAGCTCAAGTCCTCTGCAAGAGCAGCACACGCTCTTAACCCCTGAGCTGTCTCTCCAGTCCCTCAGGCTTGTTCTAAGATCCATATGAATTGCTAAGGCTCTAGATATAGGGAGAATTAAAAAAGGAGAAAGGGTTCAAACAAAGTGAAAAGGCACATGCCACACCACTCCACTTCAAACAGCACCCCACCACACTAGTGGACGCACGCTGGTGTTGGCATAAGATAGGCAACACTAATGAGTGCATGCTGGTGTTGGCATAAGATAGGCAACACCATCAAGGGAAGGGAGGGTCTAGAACGATACCCACACAGCTCCATGTACGTAATTCATTTTTGAAAAGATGTCAAGACAACTTAAGGTGTAAAANGAGCTTTTTGTTTGTTTGCTCTTCAGCAAATGTTGCTGAAATAACTNGATTTTGAACAGCAAGAAACGAATTTCAAATCCTCTCTCTATAAATGCAACAAAATTATTGTAGATGAATCAAAGGTTTAAAACATAGGCAAGAACTGTAAAGAAACTATCAGGGACTGTCTTCAGAACCTTGGGCACAAGAATCAAATTCATCAGACAGAACATAAAAAGCATAATAGAAAATATAATTTTGATACATTAGAGCTCCCTAAAACTAAAGTTTTCTGCTCATTTGAGATACTGAGAAAAACAAACAGGAAAGCCACAAACCAGGAGAAAACATTTGTAATATGTATCCCTGACAGGGATTTAAATCCAAATATTTTAATGATAATTAAAAATTAAAAGTAAAAACCAAACAACAAAAAGACAAACAATTAAAGAAAGATGATAAAAGACTTGGACACATCACAAATGAAAATATAGTACAGCTGGGGCGGTGGTGGCGCACACCTTTAGTCCCAGCACTTGGGAGGCAGAGGCAGGCGGATCTCTGAGTTCAATGTCAGCCTGGGCTACAAAATGGGTTCCAGGGCAGCCAGGGATATACAGAG
>LZPO01017289.1:294632-307061 GCA_001675575.1 Neotoma lepida | reverse complement strand
GTTGGGCAATGAACAAATGCGGACAGGAAACAAGGTCACCACCTATGACCCACCTGTTTCTCTGTGTGTGGCTCCCCTGGAAGACCTTCATTGAATGATCTTTCCACTTGGAGTGATGTAGCAGGGTTTCATGTAAACTGTATGTCTGTGATAAGCTTTCACCNTGAGGAGTACATTCCAACTGAATGAGAACAAAGCCTGGNCGGCTTCGTACTTTCTTCTGAGTCTTTATTTCCAGGCTGGAGTCAGTCTTTAGTTCTGAGAGTCAGGGGAGTGCTGACTGCAGTTCATTGAAATAACGTAATATATGCCTAACAAGTAGGCAGGGCCTGTTGTTTGGCTCCCAGGACTGTGGCACTATCCTTAGGAAGCAAAATATAGTATACCCACTGTGAACACATCATGCCAGACACACACACAGACACACACACACACACACACACACGTGCACAACATCTGAATTTAATAAATAATAATAAATCCACATGCTACTACATTGGTTTCTTTGGCAGCTATTTTCTAAGTAGTCATGATTTCTCTTGATGGGTGTCTGTCNGCAAATACGGGTTCTGTCATTCCAATCTTAAATACTAATATTAACTCTAAGATCAAATATTACATGCAATGCAGTAGTCACATCTACATATGTGTGTATGTGTAGGTCACAGAATGGCTACAAAAGGGTCAGAGAGGTGGCAGCATTCCTTTGGGAGTTGAGGATGGGAGAGGGATTACTTCCAGAAAATAACTTCCAAGTACATGGAAGATACTGACAGGATGTTTTGGATATTTCATGATGGGTTAAGGAGGTAGATCCTTCAGCACTCGGGAGGCAGAGGCAGGAGGATCTCAGTGAGTTCAAGGCCAGCCTGGTCTACAGATCGAGTTCCAGGACAGCCAGGGCTACACAGTGAAACCCTGTCTTGAAAAATCAAAAAACAAAAAACAAACAAACAAACAAACAGAAAAGATGGTAGAGCCTTAAAAGATGAAACTTGTATTATCTTGAACTGTTCTGCTTCTGGTGAATCATGAGGTGTTATCTAGGGTGTGGGCCATGGAGTAGGGGTGTTCCCTAAGGGGTAGAAGTTCCGCCTCCAGAGAGAAGTGGTGCTTCTTCCAGCTGGCAGCCACCGAAGAAGTGGAGTGGTGACTTTGCCTCTCTCTGTGGGAATATTTAAGCATCTGCTTTTTTTTAAAAAAAGATTTATTCATGTTTATTTTTATATGTATGGCTGTTTTGGCTGCACATATGTCTATGTCCATGGAGGTCAGAAGAGTGTGTTGGAGCCCCTGGAACTGGAGTTATAGGTGGTTGTGAGCCGTCGTGGGGGGTCCTGGCACTCAAACCCTCTCGGTTGTGTTCCAACAGCCTGTCCAACTCCTGCTCAGCTAGACGGGGAAAGTGTGAGGGAGCATGTCAGAGGTGCTGTGGAATGAACTTCCACACCTTCTGAGGATCCTACTAAGCAGTGCTGAGTCTGAATCCACGTCGATACAGGACACAGTATGCATCCCAAGAGAACACAGACTCACAGGAATCCTAAAGAGGAGACTTGCATTATGGAACTGAAGTGTTTTGCTTGTGTCACCTGGACAGCTGGTGTTGGGTTTCCATTAAAAAGAAGATTTTTAGTACACNGTTGGGGACAGAGTTTTAGAATCCAAGTAAAGGACATGACTCAAGGAGATGGCTTGAGACACAGGTGTACAGCAAGGGATAAGGGACAGATGGCATCCGAAAGGCTTGTCGGGGGGGACATGTGGAGTGTGGGAGGAGAGGAGGTGCTGGTGAGGAAAGGCGTCAAGGAGAAGGATGTGTATCCACAGCCAGGGTCCTCATAGCAAGGAGGGGGTGGGGTGGGGTGTGGGAAACCCTGACTCAACCAAAAGGCAAGTAGATGTCAACCTCTCTGCATTGCTATGAAGGTCACACATTTAACAACAACAACAACAACCAAAATAATAAACTGTGACAATCAAACCCCAACCCCGAATCCCAGCGACATGAAGTAGTACGAGCACTCACTTCTACATCTTTTAAAAAAGACTTGAACGGGCTGGAGAATTTGCTTGGCTGTTGAGACCACTGACTGTTTTTACCAAAGGATCCAGATTAAATTCCCAGTACTCACATGGTGGCTCTCAACTGTCTGTAATTCCAGTTTCTGGAGATCCAATGCCATCTTCTGGCTTCCATACACATAAAATTAAAAAATTACAAATATATTTAAAAATTATATATAAGAACTTGAGATTTTTGTGATCAATTACAACATGTACATCCTAAAGTTAATTCTCANTTTCACTTTCTTATTTTTAACTATTATCATCCCTTAAAAATGAAATATTTTTTCTTGTAAAATTTTCAAATTTTCTTTTTAGTTTCCATAAATTACTTCCAAAAATAATTTCCTGGCTAAATCATTTGGCCTTACCAGTTCCTGATGTTGGACATGTATGCCTCCAGCATTTCAACTCTAACTAAGGTGAGGAAGCCATATAAAATGAATATAAATGTAGTAATTTCAATTGCCCTTGAAGCATCTGGTGCTGCTTGGCATTTNCTAAGACACTTTGGGGAAAAGNATCGGGCTGATTGATGCAANCTGTTATCAGAACAGGAAGAGCCACAGGAGGTGTAGCCTTCTGAGAAGAGTTCAGATACTGTCTGGTCAGCTAGTGACCAGACCTGATGAATGTGAGTGAGGAGAGGGGTCTTCCTGTTGGTGATCAGTGTCCTGCGGGAGTGGGGGTGGGAGGTGTATGGGGTGTGGGTAGGGGTTCAGACACACTCGAGTATTTCCAGTGAACTGGAGGGACTGTCTGAGACAGCCTGCTGTGGCAAGTGTTGCCTGCAGGAAGGAGCCATGGGAGGACTCAGCCTGTGAAAGGGTGTTTCCTCAGGGAGGTAGGAACTGAAAAAACACAGTTGCTGTTAAAAAACTCTCCCTTAGCTTAGATGCCCACATGATGCTGAAGAGCAGAACTGAAGGACAACAGGAAGTTCTGTAGGCGCCAGTAATCCAGCTTGAGATCCNTCATCTAGGAAGGGACCATTCTTCACTCTTCTGTGGAACACTGGCCGGCTCCCTTGTGTGCTGGATGAGACCCTGTGCTCGGTTTGCACTCGTCGCTGGGAAAACATCTCCTCCATTTCATCCGCTGGAGCTCTGGGGGCCCTGAGAAGCGAAGGCTGACTTCCTGTTTGCTGTGGACCTGATTCCTGTGAGGCACCAAACCTGGNATCCCACAGAAAGAGCTCAGGTGGCTGGAAGTCCAGCAGAGGGAGCTAAGAAACAAGAGGTTTTCCTTCTGCCAAATAGTCCCAGCGGCTACGGACACAAAACCAAAACAAAACACAGAGAACTTTTCTCTCCAGGGTTTTAACTAGGAACAGATTCAAGTCAAGCTCAGAAGTCCTGTAATTTGGTCAGTGTTCCTATGGCACTTCTGTCTCNCTTTGGCAGGGCCTCTTCCCTGAGGGTCAGGAAGACAAATGCAACATCGGCTAGCTGACAGGGACATCTGCCCTGCCTCATGAGCCTCCTTGGAGACAAAAAGAATAGAATTCAATTGAACTTTGGATTATGAGGCTAAATGGCCAATGCATTTTTCATCATGCTTCCCCCCTAGTAAGTTAAATAATGGCTTTCTTTAAGGTAATAGCATTATGCTTTCTGAGAGATGCTTCAGTGTAAATCCNGTGACAAGCCCGGCCATCAGATCGGTAAAGGAGGCAGCTAATTACCCAGAATGCATTGTATGATCTTGATTTTATGTTTGGGCACAAATGGTCAAACCAGTAATTGAGNAATGAAAAAGGAGAATTGGCCACAGAAAAGATGGAAAAATATTAATGTAACCAAGTATTGTGACTGTAAAGAGAAAAGAGATACTCTTTAAAAAGAGACATGGGCTTGAATTATTTAAAAAATGTTAGAAAAAAAGAAATTGAACAGAATACATTCAACTCCTGAGTGAATGGGATAATAATGATAGTTTTGCACTAATGGAGGGTCTGCAGATTCATTCCTGGGTATTAAGTGGATGATAACCAGAGCCTAATGGACCTACGTAGTATGTGAATCAGCCTCTGCTCCTCAGATGGTAGGGAAATAATAACTATGGAGAAAATACGCCTGGAAACAACTGTAGAGTTTTTATTTCCTCCTTGAGAATTCTTCCAATGGGTCACATTTAGCTTTTCCGGCTAGTTCTACNGTGAACTCCAGCCCAGGAGCTCCCGGAGTTGTTCCCTCTGAGTACATAGTGAACTGTTGGCCATCAGTGACTTCTAGGCCAGGTGGCTTGGACACAGAGGATGCCCCACCCTGCAGGCCTCCAGACAGGTGCCTCTGCAGCAGGTAGATGACAGGGCCTTTCAGGTCAGACTCCTCCTCAGTCGATGGGTGACCTCACCAGGCACATATATAACGTATCTACTTATATAATAAGTCTGTAGCATGTCTTCCCTGCTACAGACATGTTAGGTAAGTAGGCGTCGGCTAGGATGGAAATGTCTTCCACTCTCTAGTAACTGGCTCTTGGTGCATAAACACCCAGACTTCTGCTATGTGTCCCATAGCACACGGCCAGCCCAGTGTAGGCAGGGTCTCCTCTGCCTCCTTGATCTCCTGCTTCCTCTTGGGCTGTCTGGATTATGACACTTGAAACTTAGCTTCTTAGTTTCAACCACAACAAAATGACTTGCACAGGCTGCAGCCTTCCTTGTCCCTTTTGAAGACACTCATGTCTCTCCCCTTTGCTTCCCTGCTCTTGGTGTCACAGGGGGTCCAATGNCACTCTCTGCAGGTTATTCGGCTCTTTCTCAGGGCCTGGTACTGGCCTTNNTGGTGGCTGTGGTAGCTTGGGGATGAGTAGAGGTGAACTTTTCTCTTACACCCTCTTAAAATGTTTTTCTAGTGGGGACATGTGTCTTCCTAAGATAAATTTTAGTGCAAGTCTTAAGTCAGTATTTTCTCAATTTTACTGTCATGAGTTTAGTTACATTATTGGTGTTGTTGTAAGAACACTTACTCTGACCTATGAAAGCTCCACTCATAATCTTGGTCTTGATGTAAAAAGAAAAACCCAAAGAAGAGAAGAAAGTAGAGAAAGTTCCTTAATAGGAAAACATGCTCTACAAAAGTATTCCTAACCAAACAGATAAAAAAAAAATCTTATTCTCTTGGATGGGCCTAGAACGGGACCAGAGTGTTTCTCTGCTCTCCTTCTCTCCCACAGAGGGCCATCTTTGAGTACTTCAACATTCAAGGTCCTGATGGTTAAACAGCTCCTGACCAAGAGCAGTGACTAAGCTCTGAGCACGAGAGCCGGAAGTGTACACCGCAGAGCACAACCTAAAGCCTGCAGCAGGAAGTCAGTGCTTTGAAATCCGGGGAAGAGGGCGGGCCCTTTCGCTGCTGGTCCCCTCTCAGATACATTTCTCAAACCAGGACCATCAGCATCACCTAAACACTCTGGAGAATTGCCAACCCACGGCCCTGCCCCAGACTCAGCAGGACTTCTGGGNTGAAGCCAATGGAGCCAAGCTTTGGTTTTGGGTGCTGGGGATTACACCAAGGGCCTTGGGCATGCTAGGTGAGAGAAGAGTGGCTGGCCCCAGGTGATTTTGAGGTCTCTCCACTGAGAGGGACTGCTTAAAGACAGTCTCCTTCATCCTGCAGGCAGCTCATTTCTCCTGCCAACTCTTGGTTTCTGGGTAGGCAGGTGACCTTATTCTGGTCACTGAGGCTCTGTAGAAGTATTGTTGTGGGGGTCTCTGGGCAAAGAGTTCTTGCTTTTGGAAGGGGCAGTAGGGGTAATGATGCAAGTAGGTACTGCTCTGCCTCAATCTAGCTGGTTTCCTGTCTGGTTGAGGACAGAACTATTGTCTTCCCGTGTCATGGGGGGAGCTAACATATTGAACTAGTCCAGCTGAAATGGCATCTGGGAGCCCCTAAAATTGGTGATGCTATAGCCAAACCACTTGGAGATTTCTTGTGTTATATTTGTATGGTTAAGGTAGTTGAGTTGGATTCAGCATAAAGCCCTATGATAAAATTCCCTTCTGGAGCTCCATTGCCTCTGGGTATATGGGTATGTGGCCACCAAGACCTGCTCTCTAGCTCTATGTTAGAGCATAAATTTACTCAACTTACTATTTCTACAGCCCAGGGCTCCTTCAGAACAGGATTGGGCTCCCCAAAGCCCAGGTCATGTATCTCTACATAGACTCTTAGCAGCTAAATAAGGCCACAGGATTCTTTGTTGCAGAATTGGGTGTTTAGAATGGCTGTTGAGGTGTGGCAGACATACTCACCCAANTCTAGATCAGTTTAACAGCAAATATATTCACATACTCACATGAATGAGTGGGGAGANGCAGCTAGGAGAGAGAAGGCCTTCA
Source organism: Neotoma lepida (assembly GCA_001675575.1). Classification (NCBI taxonomy): domain Eukaryota; kingdom Metazoa; phylum Chordata; class Mammalia; order Rodentia; family Cricetidae; genus Neotoma; species Neotoma lepida. The sequence goes on along the minus strand of LZPO01017289.1, from coordinate 300,649 downwards.
GGTTCAGTCGTTCATACTTCCCACTTCTGAGGTCAGGGCCATTTCTGACTCTTCTCCACGTNGGAGCCTTTTCTGAGCCATGTTCTCCTGCTGGCATTCATCCCTTAGTTCAGNTTCATCCCCTAAATCACATACTCACCCTTTAAAGCCCTCCATTCCTCCTTGCCTTTCTTTATCCCATTTAGATGGGAACTGGGGAAATCAGATAATGGAGTATGGTTTGCTAGCCAAGTTGGTCTAGTTTGTTGNTTGCTTTTATTGAGAGATGGCATTTCCTGTCCCTGGTCACTCATTTCAGAGGAAGGAAAGATGCCATCATGGNCAAAGAACAGAGCCTTCACTGAGTATACATGTCCTGTGTACTGATAATTATTAGCAATAATTACTCTTAACTCAAGAGTTGAGAAACTTCAGGATAGACAAGGACACGGCAGTGTGTCCTGTGGATAATGAGTGACTCCCAGATTCCCCAGTCTGTAATGAGTGTCTTTCACCCTCCTCTGGAATTTGAGTGAACAACCTTGTCTCTCAGAGACCCCTCAGAAGACGTGGAATGCTGATCTCTTTACTTCCGAGATGTTATTTTAAATTTGAAGTTTCAGTCATCTGGCACAGATCGAGGAAGAACATGTATGCAAGACAGGAGAGTGGAGTATTAGACAAACCCTCACCGTGTGATGCTATTTTCAGGTGGCACTTACACTGGTGAAACCGCCATAGTCTCTAGGGCCACGTCAAATAGGCACACGTCTTCTACTGTACAGAGTCCAGGACCCAAACTTCCTTCAAGCCCAGTAAGATTTTGTCCCAGCCTGCTTTTCTCTTTGATCTTAGCTAAGCACCACGTCCTGTCCATCCCCCATCTATGGCATTCTGTGTGTCTGTCCCTCAGTGCTTCTATTGTAGTTAGATGTGTGCTAATTTAAGTTCCCATGCTATGTGTAACCAAGGCCACCTCTGTAAAGGACTGAGACTCAGGATCTGGCCCAGAGCCAAAACATGGANGCTTTTATTAGTTCTACAACGGAGCTAATTCACTGCTTCCTTTCTGTGCCTCAGCCTCTTTCCTTGCAAAAGCCCAGAGATTAATCACAGCCCGAGAGATTTTGCATGTACACAGCTCACATCACTGCCCGAGGCTGACAGCAATCACTCGATCTTTCACAGTTTAACCTAAAAATCAGATACGCATTCTTATCATTTCCCACATACAAACTGCATCCAGCAGNCACTGGCAGAAAAGCTTTGCTTTTTTTAGAGTGTGAGTGAAAACTGAGACAGGTCTTTAAGTCCTTCCATGTGTGGAGCTGTTTCTGACCTGTGTGTGGACTAACCTATTTTATACTGATCTGCATTTCTTCTCTTTCTAAAGCCGTTGCCTTAGACTTCATTGAAAGAGCCCCATTTTCTTCTCCGCACTCATGTTCACTGGCTTAAGAGATCTACTTAATCATGGAATTAAAATGCTGAGTAATTTATTTTACCCAGGGAAGCATTTAGTCAATCCACGTGGTTCATCTGATGGGAATAGAAGTGAATAGCAAGCTATGACATCTAGAGCCTGGTTACTAATGTGTGGTCTGGGCATCAGTAACATCAGGCCATTTGGGACCTAGTGCATCATGGGCAGAACTCAGCCTTCTTGAAACAGAATCTTCCTTTTAAATAAGAAGCCTTATGGTTCAAATGCACGGGGAAGCATTATATAGGGTCTGGGTATCAGTCACTTTTCTGTTGCTGTGATAGGATGCCATTACCAATAGCAACTTAAGGAATGTTTATTGTGGCTCATGGTTCTGGAGGGTTAAAGTCCACAATGGCAAGGAAGGCATGACAGCAGGTAGGAGAGGGAAACTAGTTACATATTGTCTGGACACAGGAAATTAGAAGTAGGTGGGTGGGGTGAAGCTGCACATTCTTAAAGCATACTGTGACATACTTCCTCCAGCAAAACATCAAGTCCTAAGAATTCCATAGCTGCAGCAAACAGCTCCAGGAACAGGGGACCAAGTGAGCCTATGGAAGATGTTTCTCATTCAAACCACCATAGCTTTCCTTAGAACCTCATTTCTCACCCTCTGTGTCTTCCTCCTTGAAAGACTCACCAANTTCTGAATTTGGCACAAAGTAAATATGTCATGAATAGAGGATAACTCTGTTCTGTGAACAATTGAAAAGAGATCTGTTGGAAATTGCCAAAGGACCCTTGAAGCAAGTCAGCTTTATGATGTTGTATAAGTCTCTTTCTGCTGCTACAACAAAACCCACAAAAATTAAATGTCTCAGGCCACAGCTTTATTCTCTGATAGGTCTGGAAGTTGGATGTTCTAAATCAGTCTCACTGGGCTAACATGAAGTGTCACAGGGCTGATCCCCTCTGGAGATCACGAAGGGAGAAGTACTTCCTTATCATTTTCAGCTGCTAGAGTGTGCCACACTCCTTGCCTTGTTGCTCCTCTCTGGCATCCCTTGGACCTCTGTTCTGTCTCATATCTCCTGCTCCCACAGTCAGATTTCCTGTTCCCTTCATCAGGACCCTTACCATTACAATCAGGGCCCAGAGAATAAGCCNGAGGACTGTCGCCATCATAGCATCCTCGGCTTACTCATTTCAGCAAGGCCCCCACCATGCTGTGAAATCATCATCATCATCATCATCATCATCACCGTCATCATCATCATCATCATTATCATTGTCATTGTGTGTGTATGTGTGTGTGTATGTGTGTGTATGTGTGTGTATGTGTGTGTGTATGTGTGTGTATGTGCTGTCTCTTATACACATCTAGATGTGTATAAGAGACAGGTGTGTGTGTGTGTGTGTGTGTGTGTGTGTGTGTATGTATGTGTGTGTGGTGTCTTTTCCAAGTTCCTGGCAAACTCCTAAAATCCTCTGTGGAAGATTATCTTGATTAGATTCATTGAGATAAGAGACTCTCCCCTTTGTGGATGGCACTGTTTCCTGGGCTGGGAACCTGGACTACAGAAAAACTAAGAGGACAGCCATGGAAGTTGTTCCTTAGGAGCCATCCGTCTTGGCTTTTGAGACCGTGTCTTTCATTAGCCTGCAGATCTCCAGGGAGGCTAGGCTGGCTGGCCACTGAGCCCTGGAGATCTACCTGTCTCTTCCTCCCCAGCGCTGGGTCCCCTAAGTGTACACTGCTTCTCCCAGCTTTTGCACATGGTTCTGGGAATCAGACTCAGGTTCTCATGCTTGTGTGGCAAGCACTTTATCAACTGACTTATCCTTGCAGCCCCTTCCGATCCTTTTGTGGATTAATGGCCTCATTGCTATTTTCCCCCTCTTCCTCAAGCACAACTATCTAGATCCACTCATGATACTTCTTGGAAGCAATTTTAGCTAATGCAACTCAGGGTTCACAGGGGAAATAGTTATGTTTCAAATAAAGATGAACACGAGTTTCAATTTTATGGCTACTTCAAACTTCATAAGCAAAGCCTTTTGTGTAGTGGATAAGCCATGGTAGGATTATTTTATCAAAATGACCAAAAATATTTGCCCTTTTTACCATCAGAACTAACAATCACAAATTAATTCCTTTTCTTTCGTATTATATTGCATACTGTATGTTTCAGGGCATATCCTGATTATATTTAGGGGTCCCTAAAATTTTCCAACAAAGTACAGATTTTCCATCTGACCTATAAACAAACTGCTCCTGTGTCCCACATGGTTCTGCAAAGCAGGAGGAACAGCGGCTGTATGAGGGGAAAGGCAGTTGAGTGTCTGTGCAGGCAGTGCACTGTCCCTCCCAGCCTGTGAAATTCCCTGCTCNTGCTCACTCTCTCTCCCCCAGCAGGCCTGTCCTGTGTGTAGTTACTTAACTTGAACCTCAGAGATTCATATCAGCTCTAGAATCAGCTGCTGTCACTTCCTGTTCTGGCAGAGCTCTGAATCTCCTGACCTCAGTAAAGTTGGTGCTGAACAGTCCAGATTTGTTTTTACAGCATAGTTCTTGAGGTTGGAGACATGGCTCACGAGCTGAGAACATNTGCTGTTGTTGCAGAGGACTGGGGTGCAGTTCCCAGAACCCACATGGTGACTTGCAATTGTCTGTAACTCTGGTTCCAGGGGATCTCATACCCTCTTCTGGCCTGCAAAGGCACTGGGCCTGCATGATATACATGTGCAGGCAAAACACTCATACACTTTAACAAAACCTTTAAAAAACAAACAAACAAACAACAACAAAAGTCAAAACAAAAAAACAAAAACAAAACCCACAAAACATAGATCTCCAGAGACTGGGGACACAGCTTAGTTGGTAGCAGCACAAGGCTCTGGGTTCAAGACTCGGCCCCACCTAAACTGGATCTGGTGCTGCACATCTGTAGCACTTGGGATGGTGAAGAGGAGGATCAGAAGTTCAGAACACCCTCAACTACATAGGAAGTTCAAAGCCAACCTAGGCCACATGAGACCCTTTGTCAAAAAAGAAATGCAGTTCTCCAGATGTTGCACTGGATTTCCTCACTGTGGAGCCCAAGGGAGANAGGATTCTANGTTTGCATTTCTGAAGCTCAGATCTCTTTCCTTTCTCTGACAGGGTTTGACTGTCTCCCTCCTGACACCTCACATCCTCTCACCCAATATGTCCAACTAAATCAAGTCGGGTGTGTCATTGTCTGCACATGTGCTAGGCCACTGGACTGGCAAGGAGGGGAGCCTTAAACCACACCGGTGNTTTGTGGTCTAGAAGTAGCCACCGCCCTAGCACCTCAGCACTACAGTGCTTTGTGAACGGACAGCACCCTTCCTCTTTCCTATATATGGCCTTCTGTGTCTGGTTCAGGGTGGCTTTGGTGGGAAAAAGGAAGGGCAGACTGTGTTCCTTCAGTTGAAGTGGAGATGGAACACTGTAGCTTGCTAGAGAGGAAGTCACATACAATGGAGCTCGAAGGGATCTTCGTGATTCATAGTTTTACCAATGAGTGTTGTTTTCTTGTCTAATGTACATTTAGAGCCTGTTAATATGCCACTTACTGTATTTAGTACTTTTCGTGGAATATCTCACTTGACCCAAGGGGCTTTAACACAGTGGTTCTCAACCTTCCTAATGCTGCGACCCTTTAATACAGTTCCTCATATTGTAGTGACCCCCAATCATAAAATTATTTTTGTTGCTACTTCATAACTGCAATTTTGCTACTGTTATGAGTTGTAATATAAATAGCTGCGTTTTCCGATGGTCTTAGGTGACCCCTGTGAAAAAGTNGTTTGACCCCCAAAGGGGTCATGACCCACAGGTTGAGAACANCAAGTCTGAGAGACAATCAATTCACTGTTGCACAAGGAAACAGTAAAGCTTAGAAAGGTTAGTCAGCATCCCTGTGCCATGCAGGACATAAGCTGANGGAAAAGCTCTTGAGCCCTAGAAGTCTGTTCTCACACTCCTGGTCTCTAACTTCTCATCCTAGCTCAGGTTTCTGAACTCCCAACCTTTCCATATCACCTATGGGCTCAGTGGCGCTCAAGTAGAACTTTGCAAAGCACTGTGCAAGCATACACAAGGGCAAGCATAACTCAGTGCAGACACCCACAAGCAGGCTAGCAGACACAGAGGTTCCTTACTCTCCAAGCTAGAGANAAGCATTCTTNGTCTGGGCGTCACCAGCCATGGTAGTTGTGGTTTTCTTCTGGAGGGGGCAATTTCAACGATTGTTTACATGCATTGCTGATGTTCCAGAGGAATGAAGAATAAGTAGAAGATGCCCTGTGGAACCGATCACAAACCACTTCGCTAGCAAGCAGTACACCTCTGTCAATCAGATTCCTTACAGGACTTCCAGTCATTATATTGTGTTGGTCTCAGCAGGGATTCTGCAGGTCTTGGTAGTCTGTGGTTGGGTGTACTATGATGGCTGGTGCATCCAAAACCTCCTTAGTCTTTTGTGATTCCAAATACTTTTCTAATCCTTTGCCCTTCTGTGGAACAGAGGCTCCAATTCGTAGATGAGAGACTATAGATACATGCTGGTTCTCTGCCCTCCTGTCC
>LZPO01017289.1:275090-293937 GCA_001675575.1 Neotoma lepida | reverse complement strand
CTCGCTCCCTCTCCCAGCAACCTGACAAGTCTCTCCTCACACAGTATGTCTTTTCCCTGAAGCGCTCCCCACTGGCTAACGCACTGTACTCAGTTACTTGATTTATTACCTGTCTCCTCTCACTACAATAAGGCTCTATCGGAAGCAGGAGACTTTGCCCCTCTTGCTGTTGGCTGCATTCTCAGCACCCGGCTTGTGTCTGTGGCACCACAGGAGAAAGATTCACTTCGTATTTATTGCATGAATGAATTGCAGATAGCCCAATCTCATTGGACTATTGCAAATTTTAAGGAAAAAAATATGCAGGTCAAAAAGCTNTTGAATATTGGCAGTTTTGTATGGCTCGGCCTTATATAATGCAACCCAATAATTGGTTCAAGAGGGCTGTGTGGCAGGAGCACTTTCATCATTGCAGAACATCAAGATCTGTTTTTAATCTGGTGACAAATTATTCACTTAAATAGGCATGGCTCTTCCTAACCCTGTGGTCCACAGAGCACCTTCTTCTAGAAGACTATCATATCAGGACAGAAATGCCAGTGTTGCCCTTCACAACCCACATATAATTTTTCTTGGCTATGGATTACTTAAATAAACTAGAGTTTAATTGGCCACANAACTGACCAGACACTAGACCCAAAGCTGGGGCAANAGTGTAGGTCAGTGATGAGACAGAACATGGGCAAGGGAAACAAGGCTCTGTGGTAGAGCTGAGGAGGCTATTCCTGGTGACCACAGTGCTCAGAGGGCAGGAACCTTCCTCTGCANCATGGTGGGTTTTTGTTCTTGTTTCCTGTTTTTTTTCCAGATAGCCAAGGGAAAAGGAATAAAAACCTAGACCCTCCTACCTCAGGATCCCAGCTTTCTNGAAGCTGGTTTGTTAAAATCCAAATGGAAAAACCCTTTGCTTTTGGTGTCTCCACCACAGTTCAGAAGACAAATCCTGTGTGGTCAGTAATTCAAGGTGGCCAGATGCAGCCATTAGCCCCTAACACATAACATTGGCTCTATAGTTGTGTCCCCCACTGTCAGATGTCCCCACAATACAGGGACCACCTTTAATCTCTGCAGGAGTGAATACAAACCAGCTGGGGCGATGGGTTGACATNCATTTGATCCTACCACATTCGACATCAGGCTGCCTTCGCTTCCTTTGGAGTGAGATGTGGGCACAGAGCTTTCACCTTCGTCACATGTATCTTAAAGAAAACAGCAATGTAGTCTGTCTGCAGGGATCCTTGGCCACGCCTCCCAGGACGTGAGAATTTGGCCAGTTAGTGACCCACAAGACAGCTTGGCTGTCTCCATCAGCTGTGGCACTCCGTGCTGTGTTCAAGTAGCTGTCAATCATTAGCAATGCTCCTGAACATAGGCGTGGTGATGCTTTTGCTATCATTGTCCTATCTCATAGCTAGGGACAGCTGCTAACTCTCACCGTGCCTCATTCATAAACTAGACCTTTTTGTAAGCATGCATATAGAGAATCAAAACAGCCTATGAAGAGATTAATGCTATCTGAAGTTTCAGGAACTCAGTAGAGGTGTTGTATTTATATCAAGAGGTGTCANTATACACATGAAATGGAAACGGCCATTCTTGTTTATTCTCCTTTAGAATGTCTACAAAGAACGCTCGTGGGATTCTGTAATNANAGATTAAAAAATCACAGTGAAAGGCAAGGCATGTTTGAAAGTTTTGTCACCTTGTTGGGCATGGTGACATATACCTTTAATCTTGTCACTTGGGAGGCAGAAGAGTTGGAGGCCAGCTTGGTCTACACAGTGAGTTCCAGGCCAGCCAGAGTTGCACAGTGAGGCCTTTCCAAAATAAATAAATAAATGCAAGTTCCTCAGAAGTGCCTGAGGTCTCCCTGTGACCTCTGGCCACCCTGTTCCTTTCACCATTCTTGATGCTTCCCTGATTGCNCGCAATGGGGGACGCATTTTAATGGCTACTGCTGTTTCTGTTGTAGACAGTGGCTTCCTCCCTGCACCCTTGCTTCCTAACCACTTTTGTGGTCTCCTTTCCAGGGAAGCTGCCCTGGCCCCCAAGCAGACCTGGCCACCCCTGTCTCCACCATACCCTAGGAGAGTCCCACTTCTGTGCCTGGAACTGAACCAAGTCCACAGCTCCTAGCCCCGGGCCACATCAGGCTTCACTCTTTTTGTGCTTATCCCCTCTCTGTGATAGGAGCTGCCATCACCCCAGTCACNGGAGCCAGGGTCAGGGCTCTCTGCTTCTTGTGTAAGAACCTTCAGAGTTCTCATTGTCATCAAAGGCTCTCACGTGTTTTCTCTTCTCTCCTAGTGCGACCTTTCTCCCTTACTCTTCCTCNCACTTGGGATGTTGGGTTCAGCCTTCTCACTCTGCCAAGCTGAAGAAGACTCCTTGGTGANCCCCATTTACCTGGAAGAAGTCACAACTTCACCAGTGCTTTCTGGGACCTGCCTAAGATACCCTCCGGCCCCGCCTAGCTTTCCTCTAGCTCATCCCCTTCACACTTCTCAGCACCCTAGGAGCAAACAGAGGNGTTTTCTCTANACCGTTCTAGAGCGCTTTGTAAAACCCTCAGTCTCCCTCTCCCCACCCCCATCTCCCCGCTCCCCTCCTCCCTTTTCTTTTCGTGAAGGGATCTGACTCTTGTAGAGCGGGCTGCGCTTAAAACTCAAGGCAGTCTGCCTCCCTCAGCCTCAGTGCTCAGATTACAGGCGTGTGAACCGCCACAGCTGGTCCTTTTCGAAACCTTCATCTCCCTAACACATTTGTCAAGTCAGAGTGTGAAGGAGCCTGCCTCAGGAAGCCGTCCCCCTTTCCGTGAGTCCCACTTACGCCCCTCCCACATGAACTTTCACGGCTCCCTGTACTTCCTCATCATATCCCTTCTCGTGCTATATTTAGCTTCTTCTATATTGGCCTTCTTCCTATTAGCTGCATCTGGGAGGTGGGAGAAGAGCTGAAGGAGAGAGGCAGAAACCAAGTTGCTTGTTCGTGAGCTTTCCTCCAGCAAAAAGTATAGGTCCTTAATAACCGGTTAGCGTTAATAGACAAATACACAGACGCTGGCTTTCATTATTGCCGGCGTTAACTCAAACTTTACTAGTAACCAAGACATCTGATTCTGCATCTTCTAAAGGTCAGAGAAAGTGCAGCAGAAGCTACACCAGGTATCTATCCCCACTCAGGAGCTGACACCCAGCGTTGGCCTCCAGGGCTGCCATGAGCAGCCTTTCCGTGGCGGCTCTTTTGCTGATTGACTTTCTGAGTGTGCACAGCAACTTCCCCATGGGTCATATGTTTTTCCAAGACTCACAGGAACTCACCCCAAAGAGTCCAGGAAGTTCCCCATGTGTCTCTAAATGCCTCCTTCAGAATGTCTTCAGAATTCCTAAGTTAAAGATCCCAGGACTGAAACTTNGGATGTGAAGTTCCCCATGGAGCTGCCCAGCGTGGTGCTCAGGAGGTTGTCAGCTTTTTTAGGGCTGGNGAAGGAATAGTGTGTTGGGTCAGGCAGGAAGCAGTGGAGATCCGAGGCTCCAAAGTCCTCAAGAGCTGGAGCCAAAGTTAAGGAACCCAGTACTCCTGTGGTACTGGGTGACAGCCAGGTGAACGGGGTAGTCCCTTTCCTTTAGCGCTATGTGTACTTCCTGTCTCAGTGACTTTGGTCATGTGACTCATGTGGGCCAGTGGAATGTAAGCAGACCAGTGAGCACTGAGGCCTGAAATGCATTTATTGGCTTATATACTCCTTTAGTTCCTAGTGAGAAGGTCACGCTCTGGGTCACCNTGTTCAATCCTTGGATATTGACTTTGGATTAGTCTGTGTTGTCTCTTGGAGATCTAAGCAAAGATGTACATAATTTGGAACTGAAAAGTGGCCTATTCTGGAAACACACATAGGGGTTGTTATATGGGATAATTAAAGTCTTAGGGCAGCCAAGCTTGTCAAGGTGGTAAAGATGAGANAGAAGTCCACTGGTGAATCATGGTGTAAATCATAATTTATAGACCAGAGAAACGACAAGGAATTAGAGAGGAACCAGAAACAGAGCAGAAGGAAGGGAAGCAGAGATCCAGGCCAGCTATAGACCCNGAAGGGCAGAAAGGGAGAACGTTCGGAATTGTGACTAGTGGTAGCCACTTATGTCCCACATTGCTGTTAGGCCAGTGAGGGGAGGAGAGAGACCTGGCCTGCTGGCTTAGTGACAGAAAAGCCATTGGTGTTCTTGAGAAGCCATTTTATGAAGCAAGAGCTTCAAAGGAGGGATCCAGGAAAGAAAAAGAGGAGAGAGAACAGCAAGTTTAACAGTCCTTATTAAAAAAAAAAAAGTTCTCAAAATCAGGCTATAGCCAAAGGAGGAAGTGGCGTCAAGAGAGTTTCTTGCAGATGTGAAAAAACTTTGTAATGCTAATGTTGATGGGAAAGACCCAAGAGAAGGAAGAAAGAGGTGATGAAATTGAGCTGGGGGAGAAGGGAGGTAGCTCATGCCACAGGTGATTATGTGGAGAGGCCTGGTGTCTGCAGACACCTTCGCAGCAGCCCTGGGAAGTCACTCTGTTAATCACTGCATTTACAGATGAGGGCATTGAAACAGGAAATAGTCAAGGAATAGACCCAAAGTTGCCCAGCAAGAAAATGGTAAACCTGGGATTTGAACACCGGCAATCTGGTTCTAGGGCCTAGAAGCTTAACTGCTAGGTTAAGCCGACCCAATTAAAGATGCAATAGCCCACTACAAGCTGAACTAGATAGAATGAAGGTTGCATTAGTGTTTGTGGGGTAACTACTGTGTGTCAAAAATCTGTACCAGAGGCCTCTGTACACCCACAGTCGTTAAGGACCCCATTTTTCTGAAGAAGATGTGGAGGCCCAGGAAGATTCTTTCAAAGGGGAAGGAAAACCTGAGTTTTTAACGTTGGTCTGGTTGTAAATACCACACCATGTACACAAAGTGGAAGNAGCATTAACCCTTTTCGTGCTTCTGCCTAGCTGGAATCAACTTACCAGCTGAGTGCATGAAAACCCTCCATGCATCAGGTGGAGGTCACTAGGAACCTTTATCCCAAGCAGGTGAGAGCTATGTGGTCCTTACACAGCAGGAATTTTAAAGACGGGAACTTGGGCAGAAAGCTGGCTGCTTGCCTGACCATTTTTGATTGTTTGAGGCAAGGAGAAGGGGAGCACAGGAGTCAAGGCACATGGTGAGAGCCTTGGGATTCTTTCTTTTTAATTAAAACCACAGCCTTATATCACAAACATGCTCTAGCTTTACAAACATTTCTGAATGTCTTCTGAAGAAAGTGTACTCATAACGCCACAACGCTGAACAGCCACCCACTTCCTCAAAATGCAAGGAAGCAGACAGTTAAAAAAAAAAACACACACACAAAAACGCAGAGACTGTTGTTTATCACGACTTCGCGTCAGTAAGGCCCGAGATTCTTCCGAGTAAAGTGTCAACTGGGCTATTTCTGGTAAAATTGAAAGCAAAGCAGGGTGCCAGCCCCGGGGGACTGTGGGTGGGATTAGGGGAGCTTGGGTGCCATCCCCAAGTGACAGATGGATGGACCTTTCATCTGAGAGAAAGAAAGAGACACGTGGGCAGATCAGCCTGGCCCGTGAAGCAATCACCAGGCAGAGAAGACAGACGAACTGAAAGGGAAGATCAGAAAAGCAGGACGGGCACAGACTGACACACTGGCTACTTGACCAGCTACTCACCCAAATCGGAAGCAAAATGTCCCTGAAGTTGCCAAGGAACTGGGATTTCAACTTGAAAGCGGAGGCTGCGAAAATAGGTAAGGTCAGGGTCCAGGTCTTTACCTCAGGAGTTCTTATGCTTGAGGACCCACTATTTGCATGCTGGGCTGTGGGACCTCAGTCAGTAAAAGCAGCAACACTGAGTTGGGTGGAAATTTGCATCCAGGTTGATGTGTTGACTGAGGTTTCAAAGTGCTGGAAGGGGGCTTACCTGTCGGGAGGTGGGGTGTGTGGATCAAGGGAACTTTGGTGGTCTTAGGCTGTGCCTCATATGCAAAATTGAGATTTTATTCACGTGTCTGTAGAGTCCTTTCTGGCTTGGAAAGTCATCTATCTGTTGGATGGCTTTCTGTAAGAGCACAGAGATTGGGGTATTTTGAAGTGATTCATCTGTGAGTGAATTTAAGTGAGTGTCACGTTTGTGAGCCCGGGGGCCAACGAGGGCCTACCTAGAGTAAAAAGNAGACGTGGAAAATGAGGTGACAGCATAGAGACTTTTCAAGTATGAGAAGAGTATTCTAGAGGAACAGGGTGTGAGAGAGCTCAGGAGAGTTGAAAAAGACAGACTCTAGAACATTTTGAGATGTTCTGGCCCTCGATTCACATCGTTTTCCTCTAACGACAATGGTGATACATTAGCTCGGATCCATTGTTTGTTATTATATAGATGTCTTTTCATTTGTTTGTTTTTTGAGACAGGGTCTTGCTATGCAGTTCTAGTTGGCCTGAAACTTGCTATAGAAACTCAGATTCCCAGAGACCCATCTGCTTTGCTTCAGAGCTGGGATTATCGATATGGCTTGTATACCTGATGTTTCTTTTATTATTAAATTTTATTTTTAAATTGATCACAGTCAGATGAAGCAATTGGGCTGAAAGTGATCGACTATGTCACACACACACACACACACACACACACACACACACAATCTACACAGTGAGATAACTTCTTGATTTTAGACATTAGTGATGAGGTCTTGCAACAGCTTGTAAGGATTTTGCTAGGAGGAAAGTTTAGGCCGGGTGGTTCATGGTAGTTGGTGTGTTAAAACAAGTGGTCCATTGAAAACTCACAAGTGGGAAGCAGGTCAGACAAGGGGCTTTGAAATTCAACTGAAAGTAACCAGAGGAGCCATTTATCTTGGTGACCAGGAGACCATATTACCAAACAAAGCTGGGACTGTGTGCTGAGGTCAGTTCAAAGATGAGGAGCAGGCAAGAGCTCTCTCTCCTGTCCATACAAACATCTGTGCTTAATGTTCACTTTAAGTTATTCAAATCCACTTTTAAGGTAAAATGTCCATGANTCTGTTCCTACGGAAACGTCCCGCCTCTCCTGTGGAAAGGTGTCCTGCTCCCTCATCGTCCATGTTCCAGCTGAAAATGGGAAACTTGAGAGAATATGGGTTAGGTTCTTTCAGAGATACAGAAAATCACCACATTAAATTCTCGAGGCTGGGGTTAGGCCGAGAGAGTTTTGTGATTTCTACCACTGGTTCTTATAGGTGGGCCCTGGATAGCTTACTGTAGAGCAGTCTCTACTGCTGGCTAAANACAGACTCTCAGGGTCTACCATGACTGTGCAGTCAGAGGAGACCTCAAGAGGGGACCCCAGGATCCTGCATTTTAATGAGCGTCCTCCTGGGGAGCTTTCAGCTTCCAGGGCTAAGTGCACAGGCTCAGAGTCACCGTGCAGGCAGCAAGAGCCTACGGCCTGCACCAGCTGGGCAAACAGTGTTTGTTGACTGAGTGAAATCTAAAGGCAATATTGTTTAGCACTACTTAATAACATACAATAATAAATCCGTAATGTTTAGAAGAGTTGTCGCCACCCATGTCATCTATATGTTTGCCATTCTGTCACAGACTGTCACATGAACTGGCATCCAGATCATAAGTAGGACCCTCTCTGAGGAGAAAGTGCTCGACTCAGGTGCAAGATCTTCAGTCCCTTCTCCCATGACTAGATACAGCTGTGGGAATCGATTTATCAATATGTCAGAGAAGCTACCTCCATAGGAAGGGCCGTGTAATTGGGAGTCCCCACAGGGAAGTCAGGGACTGTGGTTTCAATCCTGGGTAGTATGGTGGAGAAGGATTGGGGCTTCTCTGTCTGGCCACTGCTGACATTTGTGACTGGATAATTCTCATTGCAGGGGCTTTCCTGCACATTGTAAGACTNTTAGCAGCATCCCTGGCCTCTACCCTCTTTAGGATGGTAACACCCCTCTACCACTACCCACTGTGGCAACCAAAAATGTTTCCAGAATTGCCAAGTGTCCCCCGGGGAGAGGTGGCTGTAATATTTTCCCTAGACTAGTGTGCCAAAGGGTTACAGTTGTAAGGTTATGGGGATTGGAGCCCACACATCACATAGTTATTTTTTAGGAGGCTTTTATTAAGATATGACTTGAAGGGGATGGGAAAAAGCTTAAGAGGTCCAAGAAGGGCTCTTGATGGGGAAATACAAGACCCAACCACTGTGGAGCCCAGCAGGGAGGTGGCTTTTCCTTTCCGTTCCTTTAATCTTGAGTGCTGAACCAGAGCTGGAGGGAAAGCCAGCACCTCTGAGCCTCGGGGAGGACTCTGCAGCTATGCTCTTTCTCAGAGGATGGAGGGTACCCTCAGAGTAAGTAACAGAACTGCCAGGAGATCCCCACCATGGCCTGGGTGCTCCTGGTGCAGTGATGAGAGAAGATGAACGAGGCCGCCTAGCATCTGACCCATCAGTCCTAACGGGGAACAGGAATTAGAAACATAAGGTAAAGGCAGCGATCTGGACTTGAGATGGGACCAAGAGCACATCTTTCTTCCTTAGCTGTAGCATCACCTACCATTTTAGTCCAGCCGCGTGAACCACGACAGCCTGCCACTGTGTTCGTGTTCATACCTGTTTTTCTAATATTTACACTTTTGTACTAGCTCCTTTCTCTCTCCCTGTGTGTGTGTATGCATATGGGTGTGCACATGTGTGTGTGTGCACNTGGGTGTGCACATGTGTGTATGTGCATGTGGAGGCAAGAGAACGGTCTCAGCCATCATTCCTCTCACTGGCCTGGAGTTTGAGCAGGTTCAGCTGACAGGTTAGTGAGCCCCAGAGATGTACCCATCTCTGCCTCTCCAGGGCTGGGATTATAAACACCAAGCACAGATGGATACACAGACAAGCAGAAGTGAATGGATAAAGACATCTATGAATTATTGGAAAGCAGGCAGACAACACAAACAGTAATACTNGGCCAATAACCATATGAAAATATATAATCTTATTAGTCAGGGCATGCAAATGAGAAGCACCGTGGCAATTCATTTCCATTCACTAGATCAAATAAACCGAGAGCATCTGATAATTCCAAGTGTTGTCCATGACATGGTGCAGGGAGGAACCAAGCCATTGTGGAGAAGCACATGACATAGCTCACCTGAGCTGATGATTCACAAGTCTTACCATATTGTCTTTCTCTCCTGAGACCACATCCTAGAGAAGCCCTGTGCATGCCAGCAGATTAAATGTGCAGGAGAAATCTCCATATTCATCAGCAAGGGAATGGTTTAATGCTCGGTAACATCTTTCTAAGATGGAACACCACACAAGAGCAAATCATTACAGTTATGCACAAGTGAAAATGAACAGCAACAACTTATTTTGGAGAGAGTGAGATTCATTCATATTAAGTTTAAAAAGTGCATATGCTTAGAACAAAACTATAAAGGAAAACAGAATTGCATAATGTAAAATTCAGGGTTATTGCTCTTTTGGGAGAGAAAGCGTAGAAAACGCATGCGTGAGGCGCCAAAGGTCCTATCCTAATAATCCTCACATGTGTGATTCTATGTAAAATGAACGATGACAACACCACCTCCAGATACACAGTAGACCATCAAAAACATGCAAGGTTTGTTAATAGTGGTTAACTATGGGGAAAGACTATCAGTGAGATGTACTCACGTGTGAGCGCATTATTATCCTAAGACTAAACACTTAAATTAAGTGTCCTGTATTATGAACAAGTATTACTGTGTCATTAAAAATGTCCAAAGCTAGCACCTCTTCCCAAGTGCTTGACCAAGCCAATTGACCACGATCTTCACACAACGCATGATCCTTTAGCAACTCGGCAGCTGGCTCCAAAGCTCTACGTTAGCTGAAGAGGCTCCACTAAGCCAGGACCTGCACTTGCCCCTCCACAGAGGTCTCTCCACACAGCTCACAGATGTCCCAGGGCACAGGGGATTTCTATCATCCTACAGTTGCCAGGCCAGCCTGCTTGAGTTCGCCNGGACACTGGAATGCTGCTGCTCCCCAGTGAGGCACATTGACACCACACAGCCTGAGGTGACCTGAGACAGGCATGCTTGTGAATACGGTTTTAGAGATTTCTTTCCACTTAATGGTCAAGCTTAACAGATGCTAATCCAGACCAGCCTGGATCTGGACCATGGTAGTCTATTTTCTGTGACTAACACCACTGCGTTCCCTGTGCAGCTCCATGTCCCCCAAAGCTGAAAATTACCACACAGGCAGCAGAGCCATGGCTAGAAATGTACCTTCCTTCACTGTCACCAAGGGGGTACTCATGCCGGGTACCACACCTCTCTTTCTGCAGAGGTTACATCATTGTCCCTGGTCCCTAGGCTATTGTCAACTTTTAAGTTGTTAATGTTAAGTGAGGGACAGAGCCTTTTGGTCACTTGTGGAATGAAGGTTGAATGTCTCCTCTGAGACTCCTGCAGCGACAGCTGGGAGAGGACCAACTTTAGTGGTAAAGGGAAGAAACACCTGTTCTCTCCCCACTGGCACACTGAGTGCCATCTGCAGACACTGGACAGTCTGCACTTCCTGCTAGATTAGAAGCTAAGTGGCAAGCTCATTGGTTCTCAGAATCCAAGTCTCTTAAAATGGGTCTGGGATGAGATGCCTCTGGCCTTATGGGCGTAATGGCCTTTCGTAGCTCACAGGAGCATTGCTGCCCATCTGTGACATACATAGCCATTACAAAGCATCTTCAGAGTCCTGTGTGAGAATGCCACGGGGATTCCATGCAGCTGCAGTTGGAAGGACTTAAGGATCTTCTGGGAAAGATAAGTTGGTGACAACAGTCCTTTCATACACACAGGCTNGAATGAGAAAACTTTGCATGAGCTAGCACCATTTGGGGCTACCTAGGTAACACAAGATATGACAGGGGAAGGTACAAAAGGTCCCAGCTGTGGCCATAGCGACTGAGACCCACTGGCCCCCGGGGGAAGCTGGGACACCATGGACACCACAGTAAGGATCAGGCCATTTAGAAAGGTCCCATCACAGGGACAGCAGCGAAGCTTTGCAGAAGCCCAGGAAGAACTGAGATAAGAAAGTCACAGAGAGAAAAGAGAATTTACCTTTCTCCCTTTCCTCGTCACCACTTTGCTCTTTTGAAGAAAAGACTCTTACAGGCTTAGCAGCCAGATCTGGGCAGCTGGACTATTTCTCAGGAACCCATGGGTAAATAGAGGCAGACTGGGAAACAGTTACAAGACTGTGCTGAGAATAGCTACGCGGGTCCCGCGGGACATCACTGAGGCAGAAATCTGCGGCCACCATCTTCCTGTCCGACCATATCCTTCTCTAAGACACTGACCATTATTTCTTAAACTTTCTCCACCTATGAACTTTTTTAGCCCAGGGAATTTTTATGCAACTCCAGGCACATAGGTATTTTAAATTGGTATGCAAACCAATATTTATTGGTAATGGTTCATGAACAAGTTTTTAAGTAAGTGTGGTATGCATATAATTTTACCACTTACTAAAAATGAGAGCACATTTACACACTAGTGAGAAAGATGTATTTGTTCATTTTTTTGCACAGAGAATTCAATCTTGGCTGAATATTTGATCCTGCAGAACACAGAGGATCTTCAAGGGTTTTCAGAGCTGATTAATATTTTGATTTTATAACTGTCTGAGAACACTTCTTTGCATAAATATGTAATATGAAATGGCATGGGACTGGGAAGATGGCTAAGTGGTTAGCCAAACTCTCTGCTCTTGGAGAGGACCCAGGTTCTGTTCGCAGCACTTACAAAGCAATTCTCAACCATCTGTAACTCGAGTCCCAGAGCCCAGGGGCCTTTTCTGGCCTCTGCGGGCACCACCCACACGCATGGTGCACATACATGCATGTAGGCAAACAGTTACACACACAAAATGAGAAAAAAACTAAATCTTTATAAAAATAAAAGAGAGACGGCAAAAGTATGTTTAGGGCCATCTCAGAAGTTGCTAGAAATTCTGCCCCAATTAAAAGCCAAAATTCATGAAATGATTTCTTTTCAAAGAAACTTAAGTCAGCAACTCAAACAATTCTTNAAACCAAATATTTTAACACAATTCAATCCAAAAATATGCTAATTTGACACTTACATGCTGAGGAATGGCAGTGGGAAAATGGTTTTTAGTTGAAGCATTTTACTACTGTGGAAGCAGACATTTTATGTATGTGTTGTAAAACCCCTGCAATAATTCTGTGGTAATCATCTCGAGTCTAAACCAGATGCATCAGCAGTGTGCGTTGGTGCTGTGTGATGGCAGGCACGGTACAAAGTGTGCATGTTGTGTGTTCAAAACCAAGACTGCAGTAAAATCCTGTGATATAACGTAGGTGAATGCTGTCCTGAACACTTCACATTTNTCATTTGTTTGAGTCTGAATGAACTTTTTGGTCATTGCATGCTCAGAAACCTCTCACTGTTGACATATTTTCCACAGCTCCTACATCAGTTACATGAACCTCCATGAGGTTACAGCCCATAGTTTAAGAAGCTCTCATCATAGAGGTTTATAGTCTTCAGTGAGTCTCAGACTTCCCTTCAGTCTTCTGTGAATGTTACTGTGTGGTGTCTCGTGCATATTTTATGTCCTTCCTCTTCAAGACAGGAACCTAGAAGGGCTTGTGATCTAACCCCAGCACCCACCCCTTCCTCTTGCATTTCCCAAGCATATCACACTCTCTGCAGACTTCAGCTGACTTCTTCACTTGCTCACTCTCTCTCCACTCTGGGCTTCATCACCCTGTCCACTGGAAGTTGGCTAATCTCTGGAAAGAAGATATAAAGGACCTTTACGAACAACTTCAACAGAGAAGTTGACTCCTTTGGGATGATATCTGTGGGTGCTTCTGAACTTGAGTGATATAACTCAGCTCTGCTAACTAACTGGTCGCTTTCATCAAAAGAGTTTGTTCTTTACTCTGTGGACCTACTAGTGAGGATGACCCCAATTGCCTGGAAGAATTGGCATGGGTATGGGATTGGCATAGGGTTGGGTTGTCTGTTGATGATGGATAGACAGGGAGGAGGCCAGCAAGGCATGAGGTGCAGAAAGAACATGGCCTCAGANGATGCTGACAGTTGACGGCCGATCTAGGACACNTGGCTTAAATTCTGCAAATAAGATTCGTAACACCTGNGCATTCTGAGAGAGGAATGAAGTCTTTCCTTACATCACCTATGTGAGGTGCTCAGCAAACATCGTGTCCTTTGTTTATAGACGACCTCATCTTTAGCCTTAGATTAGACCAGGAGCTGTGCTTGGGCTCCTTGCAGAAGAAAGCCCACTGAGCGTGCTCTGGTGTTAGATTCTCGGGTTTTATTTTTACTACAAAACTTGCTGAAAGTTTCCTAGTTTGGAAGTAAGGACCGGCAAGTGCCAGTAGCTCCAATGTGTCACCTCACATAAGAAAGCTCTCTGGGTTTCCAATGCTCAGAAGTTACCCTATGCACTCTCTCCTTCTGATAAGGCACCCACCGGGACCTGCTATGTTCCCCCTTTCATCTTGGCTTCCAGGAAGCTGAGTCACGCCAACCTCTACCTATGGATTAGCATACTGGCCTTGTTGGGCCTCAGTGAGAATTTATGTGTTCTTTGAAAATGCTTGCCTATGTGAACATGAAGATTTTATGAACCCCTTTCTCTGAAGACAGCATATAAGAACATGCAATGTATCAGCATCCTTGCTCNTAGCTCCTGTGGGCAGAGCTCATATCTTTCAGTAGCAACTGAACATTGTGATCTGCCTAAGATGAGTTTGAAGAGCACGTTAGTGATGAGGACCATTTCTTCCTGTTGTGAGTGAAAACATGGCTACCTGCACACTCCTCCTATCTTTAGAACTCCACGAAGCAGTGGCATCTTCGGGACATTCAGGGCAGTGATTTCATTCATTCACCTGCTTCCTTAGTCACTCACACCAGTCTGCTCGCTCCTAGGACAGGTGCTCTTCAAAGAGAGTTCTTGCCTCTCTTGCATGCCTCCTGTGCAGAAAGCATGTCTCTCCCTCACCCCACTTCCTTAACCTCAAGCCCATCACAGTCTCCACAAGCTGAGTAGATTGTGTCCACGGAACTGACTGGCTTTGATAAGCCCCTGCACTCCTCAGCCACTCCCAAGCGCGCCNAGCCAGATCTGGTTTCTAGAGGAGTCCAGGCACCTAGGCGCTGGCTTCTGACCTCTGGTGGGCAGTCATTTCTTCACTTCCTTACATCACTGATTGCAAGTTCCTGTGATAACATAAGTTCACCTGTCACCTCCAGTCTGTCTCAGCCTGATTGCCCCATGTACCTCCTGGAACCCACATTTCATCTTTTTTTTTTTTTTTGGCACTGAACTCACTCCCAGCATATTCCAAGTTCTCCCTTCCATCAGCTGTCTCAGTTTCCCTCGGACTCCAGCGATTCAAAGTGAATTTTCCAGAAGGCCATAGCACTTGAGGGTAATAATAGAGCTGAGGAAAACATTTTAAAGCCAGGAATCATTTTTCTTTCTAGGATCCAAAAGTCCTTCCAAGATTCTTTGCTCAGTCTATTTGAAACTGTTGCTCTAGCTTCTTCCATTGGCTTTTAAGAAATCTTTCCTTCTGCTCACATGTTGGAAGCCNCATCTGTCACTGTGCTNCAGGCTCTTCCCAGAATCACACAGAATCCTCACCCTTATGTATCCTATAGCCAGCTCCCAAGTTTGTCAACCTAGCCAGCTCCCAAGTTTGTCATCCTAGCCAGCTCCCAAGTTTGTCATCCTAGTCTTGGGTGTTTTTCCAGCTCTGCCCTCCATGCCCACTGCCACCCTCCTCCTCCTCCTGGGAAGTCTAATCAGATTGCCAGGGGGGATCAGTTCTCCAGGAACTTGTTCCAGTTTGATCATTTTTTTTATTCTGGTTGATACACATTATTGGCTGTCTATTATGTGCTGGACACTCTGCTCAGCTCAGGACTCTTGGAGAGAAAAGATTAAGATTCTGACAGTTTCTAGAAGATGGCTGCTATGAAAGAGTGNTTTCTGGTCGTGACAGGGGTGCTGCACATATGAACTTACATCGGGTGTGACTGCATAGACAAGATCCTGTCAGCCACAGTTCCAGCCTGGATTGGGGAGGGACCCATGAGGTCCCACCCCTGCCTGAGGAGCTATTGACAACTGACGGCTGCTGAGGGCAGGAGATCCAGTTTGCTTCGTGTCCCCATATGCCAGCAGACAGCTGACACCCATGCGCACTCTGGCAGGGTATGGGAAAGGAGAGGATGGTGTTGACCTGATCAGAACATGTGAAATTTCTCAAAGAATTCATTTTGTTTAAAATACTCCAACAGTATCTTTTATCTGAGGCAAGAGGCCTACCCCATCAAAAAGAATCAGACATAGCATAGAAGTGTGACTGTCATTACAACATTTAAGGAGCCGACAGAGTTTGTTCTGTAAGGCCCTTACGTTGATGCCTGTCATTCAAGTCCATGTGCTCCTAAGAAATCTTCCACTCCCAGACTGCATTCTCACTTACAGCCAGCAGATGGCGCCCACAGACAATGTTCTGTGGTTCCATTGCTGCAGAGAAACTGAGTGTTTCCCATAGACTTCTCCAGAAAGCTTGGATTTAACCAGTTCTCCAAACAGCATAGGGTTTAACTGGTTCTCTGAACAGCATAAAGCTCCCTCAAACTTCATCCTTCTATGACCTGAAATGTCCAGCAGTACTGACTGGAAAACATAACTGCCTGTTTGTCTTTTCAGGTAAAAAGTAGGCTTTCAGACTAAAACATTCTTGAATGAAAAGAAAAAGATCTTGATTTGGGAAGCCATTTCTAGCATAGAGATGGGGTCGGGATGGGATTTGGGAATAGAGTCCTTGAAGACACATACACATACACATGGATTGGATTACAAGCTCAGCCCTCTGCCATTCCTGACTTTGGACATCAGTGTCTAAAGGGGAGTCACTCTGCTGCTTTGTAGGTTATTAGGCAAAGCCTCCTCTAACAAGGACAGGCCACTCACTGTACACTGTGCCATNTCAGACCTCACCTCAGTGACCTCCACATCTGTGTACTCAGTTTACCTCTCCTGCCCATTCTCTGACTTCACCCCCTGCCACTCTGAACGTCCTGGAGAAAATCTAACCATTGGGCTGCCTGGTTCTACTTCAGGCTTATGCCCATCACCCTAAGTGGGCGTTCACAGAACCCCTGAGACCCTGACTGAATTCTCTATGCTACGGTTGCAAATTATCTGTGACTAGTAATGATAAAGAGTTGAGATTTGCATCTCANAGCGCTGGAGGCTGGGAAGTCCAATGCCACGGTTTTGGCATGATTGGTGTCGGTGAAAACCTATCGCATATGGATAGCACCACCATGATGGGAGGTGGGTAAAGAGAGGTCACACAGTGTGACTTCAGAGGGGATAGGAGCAGAAGACGGCAAACCCACTTCCTCAAAACCTTTTGTAAGGGCCCTGGGTCAGTCAGCTGTTTGCCAAAGAGTCAAAATGTCCAAGCAAGTACTTAAAGGGAAAAAAAGAAATACTTACTTCACCCCCTGTTCTGAACATCTCCGTCCACTGCCATTTAGTCTTATCTCTTTTGGCATAAAGTGAGACAAACACCATGGAAGACAGCTTGTAGTGAGCAAAGATGGTCATGGCATGGTGGGCAGGAAGCAGGAGGGGAAGTGGGGCAGAGACTAGGGACAAGATGTGCCCTCCAGAGGTGTACCCTCCACCCTCCACCTGGACCCAGCTCCCCACAGCCCACCCCCCCTTCCCAGAGTCAGTGGATTAATCCACTGTAAGGTCAACATCCTTAAGACCCAGAACTACCCAATAGCACCACCAGCTAGAGACCACATCTTCAACACGGCGACCTCAGGGCATAGCTCATATCCACGCCGCCTCCGTTAAAGGCCTTCATTCTGTCCTTGAAGGCAGAGCCCTCCCTGCTCAATAGCTAGCTAGGGGATTGCTGCTTTGGGGATTGAGTTTCAGCAGGAATTTAGAAGGGACATTGATCACTCAAACCGTAGAATCTATCCACCAAAGTTACTTTTCTTTTGCCCCAAACTCTTGTTGCCAAAGGCAGTTAATTGTGATTGTCAACCCGATTGGGATAAGGTCCCCTGAGAGGAGACGAGTAAGACACACCCATGGGTGTGTCCCTGAGGGAGTTTCCCAAGAGAATCAACTAAGGGGATTATCTAGTTTGCCCTAGGAGCCCAGAAGGAATTAAAAAGGAGGGGAAACAGAGAGGGCTCTGTGGTAGACTTTCTCAGTCAGCTCCCTGGCCACCATGAGTGAGCTGCCCTGCTGCAGATCGTTTCCCATGGTGGTTCAAACTCTGGAACTGAGAGCCAAAGCAAACCTTCTGGTATTTATCATGCTTTTTCCTTCTCAAGGCCTTAACAATTCCTCATACTCTTGCTCAGACTTTTATAGTTCAAAACGAAAAATGTAACAGCTAAATGAGAATTACCCCCCTTTTCTATGACAAAGAGATTCCATCGTCCTCACTTTCACCTCCAGTTCTACCTTCAGACATGAACAACAGGGGAGCCCATCTGGAGACCTGCATGTTAGTGGGCCTCGGTAGTCTCCTCAGGGTGAGGCATAAAGCCATAGTGCTCTCATCTAGACTCTGCGTCCTGCCCACCTCAGGGCCCCATGAGACTGAGTTCACCAGATGCCCAGGAACAAAGGAATGTTTTCATGGGTCTTGCAGTGTTGTTCTGTGTTTGTTGGATTGTGGGGAAGCACAGACAGTTTGGACTTCTGGGCCAAAGAGTCCATGCATGTGTGTGATGCTCTCTGTGAGAAATGGAGCTGAGGTCGGAAGAGGAAGGACATGGGCTTGAACACAGGAACCTCCATTTGCATTACGTATCCACAAGCTCTGGAATACCAGTCATGGAAATGTTCACTTCTCAAGCAGCCCGATTAAACACTGGCCCATGCCACCCCACCAGAAGGTTCTCTCACCACCCCTCCCAGTCCACACCTTGCCTAGCGTCACACCTCTGTCCTCACCTCATTCNACTGATNCCATCAGACGTCTTCACCTTGAAATGGGCTTTTCAAGGTGCATTCAGTCTCACACCTTACGCTTTCTTTGATCTCAGTGGCCACTCTTTCTGAGACCCCTCAGTAGTGTGCCCTTCTCTGTCACACCTCACAATACTCAGGTGTTTAGGCAGCACTGGCTGTGTCATTCATGAGTTCTTGTTCAGAAAGCATTAAGAGTTACAAGATGCTGGCAGCTGAGCATCAAGCCAAGTATAGGAACTTTATCAGGGCAGGACCAGACGTGACCCCACAGGCTGTGTGTCTATGAAGCTGGGCTTAGTGCATCAGGCTGCTACTCATCCAGCCCCACTAGCTAGGTGGTCTCAGGCCTTCTTAGGCTTCCAGCTGCCATTCTATTGTTAGCTGTGATCTCTCTTGTGGATTCTGCACAGTGCAGTCGTCTGCTTGGATGCCTTGGTGGCTTTTCTCCCCTAGCTTGGCTACCACAGGATTCTGAATTCTCTTCCCACACTTTACTTGGTTTTAGTAACCAAAGTTTAGTCAGAAGCTCTGCTAACCACACAGATACTGTAGCCAAACACCTGCAGTTGGCTTCATTTGTCTTTTTTCCCCCACCTCACAATGAATCTACCAACCTGTGTCTCTGGTCTGACCTTTTCCATTGTCCCTGATGTTGGAAATCCCAGCATTTCTTACCTCTTCTGCCATGACAGTTTGCTCATCAGTCTCCCTCCTCCCACCCTCTCCAGTCTCCCTCCTCCCAC
>LZPO01017289.1:239399-251440 GCA_001675575.1 Neotoma lepida | reverse complement strand
CTTACTGTTGGAAATCTAACTGATAGCCACAGTATCATCCCAAACCACAGGTGGTGACTGTCCTACGATCTTCGTGCAATCTCCATCATCTCATTCAAATCAAGATCATTTCTATTTAATGTTTTACTAACTACACTGTCATTTGTCACACGAGGGGCATTNCTGGGACTAGCTAGAAATGAAACTGGAAGTTATAGTTACAGGCTAGATTCTTGAAAACAAGTGATGCTCTATTTCCACATTCCTGAATGTGGGTAAAGACTTAAATGGGAAACGCCCATTTCTAAAAATGCAGAAGAAACAGCAGCTGTCTGCATGGGCTTCGGAGAGCTGGTCTCTAAAGAAACAAGGATGGCTTATTTCATAATTAAAAATCAGTGCAAGAAAATTAAACTTCAAATAATAAGTGGGAAATTGTATGTGCGTATTTAGTAAACAAATGTTCTTAATATTTTTTCTTCCAAAACTATAAGAAAAATTCAAACAAATCAGAAGAAAAAATGGCCAAATTTACCAAAGAAATGCAATGCCCAACAAACATCTATTAAAGCTTTAATCTCAGTAATAATCAGTGTTATACAACGTACATTGATGATCCACCATGTCCTCTTGCCAAAGTAAGAAAAATGTCCTTAATGTTAGTGGATGAAGCCAGGAAACCGGAACCTTGTGCGCAGCTGGTGGAAGTGTGTGGGGCCCTTACATTACAGAAAAGCTTTGTCCCAAAGTTCCAGTGCAGGAGTTTAACCTAACAGGCCTGTCAGCGGTGAGCTAGTAACTGTTGAACAACAGGCTCTATGATGGCAAATTTTGTGTAGAATTTGCCAATTTCTGTGGTGTAAATATTCATTTCATGATTGCTTCAAAGTACCACATGAGGGCCGGAGAGATGGCCCAGCAGTGAAAAGCACTGGCTGCTCTTCCAGAGGACCCAAGTTCGATTCCCAGAACACATGTGGTGGCTCACAACTCTCTGTAACTCCAACCCCTCTTACGCTTCCACAGGTACCAGGCATGCATGTGGTATACAGCTATAAATTCAGGAAAAACACCCATACACATAAAACTGAAATAAAAAAAAAATCAAAACACCACATGATGTCACTGAATGTGCAGTTAAGAAGATTTGCATGCAATTTCTACCACATGGATAAATCACACCACAGACATAATAGAAAGATGTGAGAAAGAACAGGAAATGACAAGCTTGGGGTAACATTATCTTTCTTTTCTTACTTTTTAATTATGTGGGGGCGCAGGGGGGTAAGTACATGTGAGTGCAGTGTCCAAGGAGGCCTGAGGTGTCAGATTCCCTGGAGCTGGGAACCAAAATCAGGTCCTTTAGAAGAGAAGCAGGCACTTCTAGCTGCTGAGCCATCTCTCCAGCCCCACGTTATTCTTTTGACTACTAAGTCATTTACCCTGCACTCGCAGAGTGTGAGTCTTAGTGACAGTTTTGCTTAGCAGCTGGCTCACCCAGCTTTTCAATGTGCCTCCATCTGCTCTCAGGAGCCATGCACTCTGGCTCTGCCCCATCTCCACTCAGAATCCAGCCAGGCCAACTGGCAAAGTTAGGGACAGTTGTTACACCGCTCGGGTCCTTCTCTCCCTTCACTGTCTCACCTTTACCCCCAGGGCATCTTCCTCTAGTCACCCTCCTGTTTGCTTATGACATCCAAGGGATTCCCTGCACGGTGGGAGGGGAGATCCTTGGGAGTGTTGGTGGCCAGTGGGAGTGGCTTGAATTCTGTTGCTTCTTTGAGCTAAGTCTGGTTCGGAAGTCCTGATTAGGAATTCTGGATTCTCGATGTCCAGTGTTCAATCGTTTGCCTGTTTAGTGTGACTTGTGGTCTTAGGCCAGCTAACTCACCTCTGAAGTCTCCTTTCCTCACCTCTCCAGCCAGGAGAACCGTCCTTCCTGGATTTCCCACGAGAATCTGCTCCACTAATCTGTTTGGAGCAGTGAGCAGGGTTTGGCATCTGGCAGGTGCTCAACAGATTATACATATATGTAGTAACACTAGTACTTTATCTTTACAATTTTGTGATGAAATGATTGGGGGTTTCAAGTGACAGTTTAGAGAGGTACCTCTGAAAGTGACTTCCGTTCCTGGTGGCATTCCTTCCAGTATAAAAACGACATGGCTTTTTCCTCTGGAGCCGCACTAGCTCAAACTAGTACAGCAGCCATGTGATGTAAGGATCGTGTGGTGAGACAGGTGGTCTCCAGACAGTGGGGACTGGCAGGGACAGCATTAAAGACTGCTGAGGGACTGCCGAGCTCCACTTCATAGACAGGGAGCTTTTCTTCCTTTTTCTTTTCTGCTCCTTCTCACCATCTTCCTCCTCCCCCTCCCTCCCTCCCTCCCTCCCTCCTCCCTGTCTTCTTCCTTCTTATTCTTTCTTTTTCTCTCTCAGACATCTTTATTTCTAGACCTCAGGAAACTTTCTTCTTCCGGGCTTCTGATGTTATTTTGGAAATGTCTTGAGCTTCTAATCCTTTACGTGTTCACTGTTGCTGGTTTTTGTTTAGNCTGTTTGGAATAATGACAACTCAGGACCTGATGTCCTACCTTCTGCCTCAGGGACGTGTATATAAATTAGGAGTAACTAAGTCTGGAGAAATCAGCTATGTCATTTAGCTCCTAACCTAGCCCTCACCTGAATGGTGGAAGTGACAGTCCTTGCTGTGAGGATCTAGTGTGGGAAAGCCCAAGAGGTTGCTGAAGCGTTGTGTGCAGGCAGGGTGGAAGTGACTTGGCTCTCTGACAAGCTGTCTCCAGTCAGGCCCTTGCCCTGCTCTCCCTAGGCACCCAGCAGCTGCCACTCACCTCAGCCAAGGCCCGAGTCAGAGGGTTGCCCTTTTAACTGGAAGCATCACCCACGTTCCTCTGCGTGCTCTCCTTACTCCACTGTTAGCATCTCATTTGTTTCCCCAAATTAACTGCTTCCTAGGTAAGAAATTGCTGATTACATAAGAAGCATAACCTTTGATCTTTCAGGGCTACATGTATCTGCCAGGCAGTACAGTCAAAGAAATCGCCACAAACCCCGAAGAAGCTGGGAAATTTGTCTTCGAGGTTATTCCAGGTGGGTAGCCTGCATTTCTACCTCATACTTAGAAGTCAAGGTGACAGTCCATCAATCAACCATGCTATGAACTCATAGCTGCTCTTCATATACTTAGTGAACATTTCCCAGGTGATTAACTGGCTTAAGGGACACTGATGACAAGTGGGTGCTCATTTGGTGCAATCCCGTGAGCGTTTCAGGGGTGCCTGGAGCCAGGAGTTGTAGCATGGGGCTCTGGGACCTCACTGTGAATAGCCATNATCCATCCTCCCTCACCCAGATTGCAGAATACCACCAACTGAAATACACACTGAGCTGGGTGACTCTGCCACTTGAACAGGTTGNGGTGGTAAAATGTCAGTGGCCCTTTTTGTGCCAACAGGACCTAATGAGAAATGGAATTAGCTTCGGAGAACTTAAAACACGCCAGGTGCTAGATGTCACCTGTGTGCACATGAACTGTATGTTGGAAGGTGCCTGTTCTCCGTGAAGAACATCGTAGGAACAAAGGGATGTAGCATATGTCCCTGCATCTGCCACCTTGGGGCNCCCCACTGTCTCTTGCTCTGAGGCTGCCCCTGCCCAGCCAGGAATGTTAGTACTGCTATGCTGGCTGGTTGCCACAGCCCTGATCCCAGCAGGGAAGGTCACGAGTTCCTAGACCTCGCCTTCNTGCTCACATAGGCAGTCATGCACAAAGAGCCATGAGTGGAGAAGGAAGCATGGNGGAGGAGTAAAGTACCCTGTCTGGAGCCACCTACCCACACCCAAATGCTACCACACTTCTCCCTGTATAGNNGCNNCTCTAGTTTCTCCCTGATGTTTCTGATTTGTCTGTAATGAGGACAACGATGACAGTGAGGATTACATGGAGATGTCTGGATAAAACCTTTGGCATGATGCCTTGTATATAGTAAGTGCCATGCAGATGTTTGGTTCTGGAAACATCTGGTGGGAATTATGATGCAGAGAAAAATCCTAATGCTGGCTGACAATTTACACCAAAGAAAAGGAAAAATGAAGTCCAAGTGATTTTCATGGCTTCTCTCTTGTTTTCTAATCTGAAGATCTAGCCACTTCTTCCCACCATTCCAGTCAGTCATTCCTCTCCATCTAGGAAAACTCCAACAATTTCCCACCTGAACTGTGATGTCCCTAGGATCTCTCTCCCAACGCAACTCCTGGAATACAACCACCTGCAACAGTGTGTCCAAACAACTGCATTTTCTACCTAGAAAGTTCCATGGAAAGCTCCCTGAAAGTGCATTGTGGGTTTGCCCCATAATCCACCACTGTAGAAGACTGCTCTATGGGAGAGAAGGGAAGAGGCTGTCCTTCATCGTCTTGCCCACATATAGAGCCTCCTCAGGAGTTCCTGGATGCTAGCTCTTCTCTCCCTCCCCTTCTGTTCTATCTTTCAGTCTCTCTGTCTTTCCTTCTGTCTACCTCACTGTCCGTCTGTCTCTTCCTGTCACAGTATCTTCCTCTACCCACACATAGGTGGGTATATAGCAATCCTAAACTCAGAAGCTCTGTTCCTACTGCTGTTTCCAGGGCTCCACCCAGCCTGGACTAAGCTATGTACAATTTTCAGTTCATCTCTTTGTCCTCCTCTTGCAGAAGGTCATGCTGCCATAAGAAACAAGATTCCCAATCAAGGCCTTCTCTCTGCGGTCCCCGGGTTCAGGGCCACACAGTAGTGTGTACTTATAGTTATGCCTTTAACTTACAGCAGGCAACTGTTGAAGAATGGCATCCCTCTCTGCCTGACCTTTTTAGCTTGAGAACAAGTGCAGAGTTCTCCTCCTATGGTATAACACATCTCATTCAGCCTTCACACATAGCACTTAAGGAGATGCTGTCATTGATTCAACAGCAAATGTGTTGAGCATCTGCTAAGAGCTGGTGCTGTAGGAGGGCTGGTGGTCAAAGAACAGAAACAGCTACGCACAACTTACATCAAATAGCCCTGGTGAACTGTATCATTTTCCTGATGGGAAAATTAAAGCAAGGAGAGAAGATGTTCTGACTGAGGGGGATGGAGGTGGTTGCTTTGTCATNGACAGTGGAGCAGGCAGAGGATGTATCACTGAGAAGGTGGGACTGAGGTAAACTTAGGAAGATACTAACAGAGAAAGTCAAGTGTTTGNCTGGAGGAAGCCTTTNCNAGGACAGGGATGGCCAGTGCAACAACCCCAAGTGGACTATGTGGTCAGGGTGACATGATTTTAGGAGTAGAGGACTCGATAGGCACTTCTTGGTAATTATAAGAAACTGAACGTCTATGCCAGAAGGATGGAAAGCCACTGGGNAGTTCTAAGTACAGCGACAGGGCATGGCTCGTGTTTAAAATTCATGTGATTGAGGGTAAAATGTAAGTTATAGGGATGAGAGCAGANCGGGGATGGATCTCACTGAGGAGACTTGTGCAATGAGGCAATTCAGAGGTAGTGACTGGAGGAAGTGTTTCCCAGTGGGGTTTCTCATGGCAGAACCAAAGGGCTTCCTGGAGCCAGAAAACCAAGAGGTATTTTGATAGTGCAGCAGACTGAAGTGTGTTCATGGCAGAGAAGGACACCAGACAGATTCTTCCCATCAGGATGTCCATAGGGAGCAGGAGAGCAGCAGCCTTGCCTGGTGTTTGGTCCCCAGTGGGCAGATACCTAGCATCTCTGGGCTTCAGTCCTGATAACTGTAAGCTGGTAACATCTCGACTCCCCACTCCATCTCAAAGGGACCCTGCGGTTACTCAGGTAGTTTTTAGTTCTTTTGTGGGCACTTTTTGCTTCCAATTTTACCCCTGGAGATACCCACAAGAAGGGCTTTTATGGAGACGAGACAATGACAAGATGGNTTTCTAGAATCAGCTCATCCCAAACTGCAAAAGAAGGCTTGGTGATGCTAAGTCCAGGAGGCCAGAACCAAAGGGGTTGGAAAGCTGGTTTCTGGAGGAAAATCTGAGGCTAGGCCTCTAGGACAGTTGGAATGGGCTCTCTCAGATGACCCGGCATTGCAGGAAGAGGGGCCTTCAACAGCATCCAGTGACTGAAGGGATTACTATTATGTTTATCCCTTCTGACACTTTTACCAATTAAAGAAAATTCTGTATCTGCAGATTTCTGCCTGCAAGGAGGTATAGGAAGATGTTCTGTTCCTTTCTCTCTCTCATTTCTTCTTTTGTCACTTTTCTTCATTTTTTTTGGTCCCTTCCTATGCCACCTTTCTGTCCTCTCTGTCTTTTCTACCATCTTTTTGCTGACTTGATACATTTAAGCTTTACTTAGTTTAAAGTGAGAACGGTTGTAGAGCGAATCTTAAACGGTCTTATTAATTGAAAACACCAGGCCAGGTATTGGGATAAATTCTGAATGATCAGAGAGACAGAACAAGCCACAGCCAACCTCACCTTGCAAACTCCTCAGCTGATCTTGTTTCCTCAGACTGCAGGCTTCTGAGTCCTCTCCCGAACGAATCTCAGCTGAACTGCTGCTCAAAGCCTGAAAGCTTAAGAGGCCCTCTAGCTTCTGGTTTCCACACCTTATATACCTTTCTGCTTCCTGCCACTACTTTCTGGGATTAAAGGCATGTGTCTTTCTCAAGCAAAGACATGAGATCTCAGGTGCTGGAATTAAAGGTGTGTGCCACCATACCTGGCTGTTTCCAGTGTGGCCTTGAACTCAGAGATCTGGATGGATCTCTGCCTCGGGAATGCTAGGATTAAAGGCATGTGCTACCACTGCCTAACCTCTATGTTTAATCTAGTGGCTGTTCTGTTCTCTGACCCCAAATAAGTTTTATTAGGGTACACAATATTTTGGGGGACATAATATAATCACCACAAANGGTAAANGAGGTCCTGACAATCTCCACGTGNCCCTTAACTAAGCGTTGGAAACCCACCCTCTGCAAGGCTCTGTGATCCCAATATCCTGTGACAGGAGACACCAGTTCTATGAGAAAGGCACTCTAGTACCCATTGTCCCTCTTGCCTGGGGCTTTTGTTCCCTTCCAGATCTCCACAGCTGAGCTCAGGCTGTCTTGGGAAGCATCTGTTGTGGGCATGGGGACCAGAAGTCTCCTTGAACGCTGCTGACCTGAAGGCTGCAGTTGCTCTTCCTGTCAGTAGCAAATGGCTTCTGACCTCTGTGGAAGCAGCTCTCTGCCAAAGCCAGGGCAACTGTGAGCCCTNTATTCAGTGACTCGTCAATAGAAATACGCCATTGGCTAAAGCTGAAAAAGTGGACCACGATTTGGGGGCCACTGAGCAAGGTTAGACAACACTGTCACTGGACTCTTGGTGCTTCACTGAACTAAGAAACCAGGTTCAACCCCCCCCCGCTTCCTTGCCTCCCCACATCCCACTCTACAACCTCCCCATGTGCTACTCTTTCCTCCAGCCTCATGTGACCAGAACCGCTTGGGACAAGACTCCTACATCCTCATGGCCAGCTCTCAGGTAGAGATGGAGGAGTGGGTTAAGTTCCTCAGGAGAGTTGCTGGCACGCCCTCTGGAGGTAAGGACTCGAATGCACAACCGTTTCTGAGCAGGCCTCTTGGGAGGAGGAAGCAGGTTCCAGACACCATCTCTCTTTGTGCAGTGTTCAGGGGAGGGGATCAGAGACCTCTGAAGCCACTGGCATAGCCAGGTCCTCTGCTGAGTATGGGGTAAAGAGGCTTCTGAGTATCTCGCCACCCTCCTAGCTCACCTCAGAGAGCCAACTCCAGATCAAACAGAATCATAGTGAGCTCTTTGCCTTGGCCAGCAAAGGAGTGTGACACCCCAAAGTAGGGCNTTCTCCACTTTTATAAAGTACTGTCTCTGAGGTGAAGAGGTTGGCCAGCTGATCTGAGTTCCTGGTAGCCTTAACTCTTACTGTGCCGTGGGTATGNCCATTATGGATCTGAGAAGTCTAATGACAAGATGTGTAAGTACAGAAGGACGGCTGCCCCCAGGAAGGGGGGCTCTCCGGGTCTTACAGATGTGTGTTAAACTCCACATTCAGCCCTTTCTAGGTTATACAAAGTGTTTGAGGTCTCTGGGCATCCTAGTGATATTTTTCCTCCTGGACAATGGTCTGACTACAAAAAAAGCAAAACAATAAAAACCTCATGCAAAATATGTATGAGATCAACAGATGTGAATTTAGCATGTTTTCTTCATTTTATAAAAACATACAATAGCTCAAATGGGTAAGTTCACAAAATACCATTTTCCAACATTTTAGGAACATGAACTACTTGTGTTGACTCCAGGAAAACTATAAATACGGAATTAATTATTGATGTTGTCTCTTATTTAGAACTCATTTATGGGAGCATTCATGGTTAAATATTGATTTGATTTCCCAACAGTTTCTTTCAGAAATTATA
This sequence comes from Neotoma lepida, assembly GCA_001675575.1. Classification (NCBI taxonomy): domain Eukaryota; kingdom Metazoa; phylum Chordata; class Mammalia; order Rodentia; family Cricetidae; genus Neotoma; species Neotoma lepida. Next base: position 242,998 of record LZPO01017289.1, on the reverse strand, counting down.
AGAATACCAAAGTAATTTTATGTAAAATTGAAAAAAAATTAGTCATTTGAGTTATCTTAGAGCTTCTTTGTTCCAACCAGGGTTGTGTGTACATATATATTTTTTTCTGAAAGATAAATGTAGAAAGTATGAAATTTTGTATGCTTTATAACTTAGTTATTCCATGTTATTATAAAATCTTTTTAAAGGTTTATTTTTATTATCTGTGCGTGTGTGTGTATGTGTGTGTGTGTGTGTATGTGTGTGTGTGTGTGCACGTGCACATACATGTATGTGGTGCTTGTGGAGGCCAGAAAACTGTTTCAGATCTCCTGAAGCCATAGCTGCAGGCAGTGGGCTGCCTGTGGATGCTGGATCCACACTCTCATCCTCGGCATAGAGAGATGCCCTCTTCACTGCTGAACCATCTCTCTAGTCCCTATCATAGAATCTTATTGAGTCATTCCAAAAATTGTTTTGATGCAGAATAGAAATCATGTCCAATGATGTTAAGTAGTCGAAAGGGTTGCTGGGTAGGTGCACTGAGGACAGGGACTGCCCTGAGTCCCACAGGAACAGGAACTGAGAAATGGGATTCTATCATTTTCTCCGGGGCCATGCCTTCACCCATTGACTTTTCTTTGCACACCTACCTGGTTCCTGTCTAGCCAGCAGTCCCTCGTGCCCATATTCATCCCACATATATTCTTATGCCAGCTAACTTCTCTGTGCCTCTCCTGCCAGCACTAGGCCAGCCTATGCAGCCCCATTGTTAACTCCTGAAAAAGAAACACCACCTGGCTCAGCTGAGGACAGGATTCCGTCTGGGGACTTGGGTCCTGTGGCCAGCCAGGAGGGGCTTGGAGAAAGAAGCCATCAGGACCGGACTGTGTCTGCCAAGGCTTTCATTAACATCTGCACAGAAAGCTCCATGGCTCCACTGGCTGTTTCCCAAATCCTAAACACAAGCTTTTATTATGGTAACTGTGCCAAGAAGAAGGTTTTATTTATTTATTTATAACCTATGAAAGCTTGATCCTGTGCTGTTTCCCCTGGAGTGTCTTCACCATAACTTTCCTTAAGCCCCTGACTGCCAGATCCAGAGCCTGCTGAGACATCCTTTTCCCAGTGAAGGGCTTTGGTCATTGGCAGGGGCCATGGGTGTTATCTAACTTTGCATCTGCTCTGTGCTCTCACTGGGCCCTGTGCCTTCTACCAGCCTGGATGAGACTTGCCATGCTGACCTGCTGGACTCTGTCCCCATACTGAAAAGGTTCCTCTTATCAAGCGCTCAGCCACCATCCTGAGGAGGAAACTGAGTTTTAGTCCTGCGGGGTGAGGGGAGCACTGTGGGCTTATTCAGGGAACAGTATTAGCTCTGGTGTGATGACTACTCATTGGACCAATGTGGCAGTGTCACAGAGTAAAGTAAGGGAAACCAATCCTGGGTGTCATTTACCCGAGACTGGAGAGTTCTGATCTCTTCTCTCAAACAAAGGCTGCCCTCTTTATTTATTGGACAACATAACAAATATGACATCAAAAAGGCACGAAGAACTCCTGTCTAAGTTTTTCTAGGAGTCTCCAAGGGAGGAAATGGTCTTTAGGGCCCTACTGACTCAGAACAGCACACAAGGCCACAGCCAGATAGGATCAGTCTCTGCCTGCAGGCTCTTTTCATCTTCTTCCTTGGGCCCTTGCTTTCAAGGCGTGGCTGCTTTCAGCAGATAGTCTACAGACTAGTAACCACATCTTACATGCACATTCGTTGTTCCGAGGCAGGGGCATGACTGAGCCTCGAAGGAGAAATACATGCCATCTCAGGAGTCCAAAGTGCAGTAAGATCGATTAGGTTGCTTTTCCTAGAAGTCGGTTAATCTAAGCAGNCTGGGGACGTAGTATGTATGGAGAATGAGTACATGGTTCTAAGTTATCTCAAAGCACAGTATTAACTTGGTTACAGGTGAGGTAAAAGTTTGACTTGTGAAGGCAAGTATCACACAGCACTTCTTAGAAGAGTCATTTCCACAGACTAAGCGTGGATTGCAGGCAACAGAGCCTCACTACAGCCATGACATTGCTCATTGGTTCTTCCCATGTTAACTGAGGGAACTTCAGACCTGAAAGAGTAGATGGCCACCCCCAGGAGACTATCTGGAGAGGGCCAGGGTCAGGGCCAGGGCCAGGGCCAGAGCCAGGGTTCTTGGTACAGTNCCATCAANGAACTGTAATTGGATCTCAAGACATACTCCCNAAACTGTGACATCACTAAGACNCATTGCCATCTCNTTCCAACCCTGTGCATGTATAGCTCGACCACTTCACGTTACTTTTACTCCTCCATCTGGTNGAAAAAGAATCCCTCCTGCTCAAACCCACCACTAAACTTGCATATCTTCCCTCTGACAGACACTGANGCCATCTGTCAGAATGGGCCTGACAACAGTCACGTCTGGTCCCCTNTGTTCAACCCTTTCCTANTCTTCCCTTCTCNAAGTGAAAGCTAAAAGCTTCCTACTGACTCACAAGGCACAATGTTCNCTTGATTACCTCTTTGTCCTTGTTTTCTAAACCCTCCTTCCACACTCATTCCATTCCAGCATCACCAGCCTCCTCAAGCACNGCAGGCATGCCCCTGCCATAGGGCCCTTGCACATCCTGTTCTCTGTTTAGAATCCTCTGCATGGCTTGCTTACTTGTGTCTTTTTTGTTTGTTTTTCTTCAGGCTTTTGCTTAAAGATCACCTCAGGAATTCCCCTCTGGGTTATTCTGTTTAACATTTAGTAGCTTTCTTTCATCTAGCTCAGCCCTCCATATTCCTCTGTTCTTCATTTTTTCTCCAGCATGTAAACCCCTTTAACTTTTGATAAATATTTATTTCATAGTCCCCCTCACTGGGATAAAAATCTTCAGTCTGTGTGGCAGGAACTGTTTTTCTCTGTGTACCCCAGGATTGAAATAGTACCTGGCTTGTGTTAAAGGACCTGGTTAAGGAAGAACCCCTCCACAGCAGAGTCACCCTGAGTCATTCTCCCAGGCTATGCTTGCCATTGGCTGATGCCCAGCCAAGAAAGGACTCAGGGAAGGGAATTGCNCCTTCTAGAATTATTTCCCATGGAGTATGTCAACAGCAAGCCTTGTTGAAGTTCTTTTTGATCCAAAGACATCGTTAGGAATTCCAAGGAAAGCATGGAGACTAGCCAGAGTGATAGCTGGACATGGAGAGCTTTGCCTTCCACAGCAGGGTGTTCCCTGACACCTGTAGCCCGCCTGAGTGCCAGCGTTAAATGAGAGAAGCCACTGACACCTTCTCCTGCTCCTGCTCTTGCTGCTGAAGAGGTGGCCTCNAGGTTTCCTGGCTTCTCCAATGTCCCTCCTTTCTGGCAGGCTCTGCATGGTCCTCACATCTCCTTGGGGAGCAGCTGCTTGGTGTTTTCTAGCAGGCTAGCTGTTTGCAGAGGAGCAGCTGGGTAGAGGAGCCGAGCATCAGTGCCCTGGAAATTGGGGATGTAATCCCAAAGTCTTGCCAAATTAAGCAGGGAAAGAGAACAGAGGCAATCAACTTCTAATGGCTCATCCCAGGCCTCAATTCTGGGGTGTGTGTGTGTGTGTGTGTGTGT
>LZPO01017289.1:228252-238252 GCA_001675575.1 Neotoma lepida | reverse complement strand
CCAGAAACAAAGTAAACCTCTGTGAAGGAGACCGAGGCAGGTTTCCCTGAACTAGAAATGAACTCCTCACTGAACTCCAGNTGGGTAGGAGAGGTGAGCCAGACAGAGAAGCAGGAAAAGGAACAGTGTCTGTATCAAAAGGAACAGCACCTGCAAATGTCTTGATACAGAAAGGTGAGTGTATGGTGGGGGTCGGGGNGGGGGTGAAGTAGCTGGTAGCAGTAGAGACACCTGGTAAATGTGCTGGTTACCAGGACCAACAGGTAGCCATTCGGGAGAAAGGTTCAAGCAAGAAGGTGATAAAGTCAGATTATATTTAAAANCTCATTCTAGTTGCTGTGTGCATCATAACCTGGGCTAGAGGCCCAGAGAGAAGGCATAGACCAGAAATGGACCTGGAACTGCCATACAGCAAGAGTGGATGGGTGGCAGCTTGTACAGGAAGGGGGCAGTGGACCTGGAAGAATCAAACAGGTTTGCACAACATTCTAGAGGTGGCACTGCCAGGACACACATGTGAATTCCATGTGGAGGGAGAAAGTGGTGTCAAAGACGAGTCCTGATTCCTGCCTGGGGAATGACAGAGGGGTGAACACTTGGTTGGCAGTATGAGACTGCCCAGGTCCTTCCTGGCAATTCTCTCCCTGCCTGTACCTCTGCAATGGTCTCTAGGGTGCACAGGATCAGTTGCAGAAGTCTGTCTTCTCAATTGGAGGGGGTGGGGGGGACTGGCTTGCTTCACCCAAAAGCCTACTTCTGAGATCATTGTCTCAGAAGACCCTGACTGAGCCATGTGTGTCTCTGAAAGCCTTTCCAGGAGAGGGTGGGCTGGTTTCATAAAGGCTAAGTGGCATTCTGTGTTCCTGCCAGACAGCTTGATATATGGTGCAATGCTGGTAAACGCTTGCGTGTGGGATTTTCTTTCTTTCAACCCACCTCAGAGCTGTCCCCTGAATGGCGGCTGACAATTAGCTGCTAAGTAAAAGGAGGCACTTATTTTTATTGTGTTCTGACAGCTTTATGTTTACTCTCTGAAAGCCAAGGGAGCCTGTTGTGTGTAAAGGTGAGTAGGGAGAAGTGTTGGGAAAGGGCCGGGCAGGTGCCGACACATCCCTAGGGTTCCGCCCAGGAGTCAGAACCTGAGCAGCCTTTGCAAGCATGTGCTGATCTGGAAGCCAGAGAGGACAGTTAGCTCTTGCAGTGCGGGAAGAGAGGCCAGACTGGCTCCTCTGAGGCAGAGTGCTTGGCAGCCATGCCTCACGTCCCCAAGATGCCGCACTGGGAACTGGGTTGTGGCTTTCCTACCCTGGCACTCCTCTTTTGCTGGAACTTCAGGAAGAGAGCCCCCAAGCTCCGAAAGAAAGGTATTTCTTTACTATTTTATCACTCTTCCACGATAGGACACTTCTCAGCTGCTCTTTGCTCTCATGTTGGGATAGGGTATGCGTCTGAAACTGAGCTCTGGGAAACCGTGAAGCTGGCACAGGGGCTGTGCTGGGGTCTGGCTGGGGAGCAGGGAGTTCAGAGAAACTGAGTGGTGATGGAGGAGGGACAAAATAGAGGGGGAGGTCACAGCTGATCTAGCCATTTTCACTTCTCTAAACCACTCAGTGTCCTGGGGTTTTGGAGCCACTCTGGGGAGGGATCTCTGGGGCTGAGGGTGGAAGATGGATGGACAGGGAACAGAAGAAGCAGCTGTGTTATCTGTGAGAACAAGATGTCACTCGTGGGCTGTCAGGACAAGGCATCTTCTGTTCAAAGCTTTAGGTCTGAGGACTGGGAAAAAATTGGGGAGGGTATGAGAAATATAGGGTGGCATAGTTGGTGCTGGAGCACTATGGGAAAAGTACCAGGAGTCTCTATTCCTGGATCCTCCCTGGACATGGATGATGTCTTAACTATTATTACAGTGAGTTGTGATGTAAAATCCAAGACTTCATGCATGATAGGTGAATGCTCTGAGCTATAGTCCCATCCCTTAAAAAAAAAGTATGTGTGCGTGCACACACGTGCACTGAATACGTGTGCACATGGAGGCCAAAGGTCAACTTGGGTGTCATTCCTTAGGAGCCATCCACCTAGTGTTTTGAGGTGTGGTCTCTTGCAAGCCTGGGACTCAAGTTTAGGCTGGTGACCAGTGAGCCCTGGGACCTGACAGTCTTCACCTCTCTGGTACTGGTGCCTGCATAGCAAATGTTTTATCCACTGAGCTTTCTCCCCAGCCCCTGTTCTGTTTTCTTATCTTTTTTTATTTAAGACAATAGCCGGACTTCCCACTGACTTTAATAAAAACAGATTAAACTGCTGCACAGAGGGTCCCAGAAAAAAATATGGTCTTAGACAAATTTCTAACCTGAGTTTAGCTTCTCAGTTTCCAGCTTTAGATTGGCCCAAGTAAATCAATCGTCACATTCAAAAATTAGCCAGATCAAAGCCTGTCCAGCTCAATGAACTGATAGACAGTTAGAACTGGCATTCACCAATTGACTGAAATATGGTCTTAGAGAAATTCTTAATCTGAACCCAGCTTTTGGTATGTGATATTTTTATTTGCAAGTTTTTAATAATAAAGTTAAAAAATAAACCAGTCAATTGCTGTGAAGATTATATTGCATTTAGCAATTACAAAATTTATATTGTGCCGGGCGGTGGTGGTGCACGCCTTTAATCCCAGCACTTGGGAGGCAGAGGCAGGCGGATCTATGTGAGTTCGAGGCCAGCCTGGGCTACCTAGTGAGTTCCAGGAAAGGCACCAAAGCTACACAGAGAAACCCTGTCTCGAAAAACCAAAAAAAAAAAAATTTATATTGCATACCTTAATAGATTGACTTTTGTAACTGTTAAGATGGAAGGGCTTCTGCTAACTGATTGGCTCAGAGTGACAGTGAGCTCTGGTGAATGAATTGATTGGACCTCACATTGCTGCCAAGAGCAGAACTACGGCGTCCAGATGTCCTGAAGGAGTGGGCACAACCTAGGCAGGCCTCACTGGCCTCTTCCTTCACTGGCCTCTCCAGTTTTTGTCCCTGGGCTGCCTCTCCTTCTGTCCCCATATCCAGGCTTTTCCATGTCTACCTGGAGGCAAAGGTAAAGATAAGGGCTGGGTGGTGGTGCATGCCTTTAATCCCGGCCCTCAGGGATTAGTTTGTGAGTGAAGGGCCAGCTTAGTCTACAAAGCAAGCTCCAGGACAGCCAGGGCTGTTATACACAAAGAAACCCTGTCTCAAAAACCAAAAAGCAANCAAGTAAACATACAAAAAAATGTAAAGACAAGGACTCAGAGAACAAGACCAGTACAGTTGGTGCAGTTCAGTGTGTGTGGGGAGGTGGGCAGCGGGTGTTGGACTCAAGATCTGCTTTGGATGCCACACTCCNACATGGTCTGCAATGACCAAGACAAGCATAGGGTACTTTCTTTCATGGAAGAAGGGACACAGTGGCCCTCCTGTCTCTAGGGCGTGTGGTGAGTTCTCCATAGAGGGAAGGGCTTTGGCTGAGTTCTAAGCTACAGATATGAAGTTTGGGGACTTCATCCTGGAGGAATTTAAAGTCATGAGTTTACAAGGAGGTGAATGAGGACAGGGAAGAGAGTGCCTGGGTCAAGCTAATGCTTGGAGGTCAGGGAGAAAGGAAGAAGCCCTGGAGGAGGGTGAGAGCAGACGATGACATGAATGAGGAACCCAGAGAGGGTAGTTCCAGGAGCCACTAGAAAGTGTCGCAAGAGGGGAGTGTGACCTACTGTGCCCCAAGCTGCTGACTGAACAGCTGAGACAAACACCANAAGTCTAACCCTACAATTAAAAAATGGAAAGGCCATTGGTCTCCTTGACGAGAGGGAGTTTGGAGAAATGCTGAGCAGAGGGAAGTGTGGAGAGCAGAGAGCGTGGGAGACGGCAGGTGGAATGTCCCTGAGGTCTAAGGCGGCCTCTGTGCCAGGAGATAAAAATAGGTGAACCAGACGGGCTGTCTGTCTCTGAGGCTCTCACAGGCCACGGAAGAGTGCTGCTTAAATAAATCATCACAAAACTGCATGAAAGAGGGCATGAATGGAGAGATCTATGGATTCAGAGATGGCTCCATCCCCTCCCTAAGTCTTCCAAACTCAGGAAGACTGGGTGTCTAGGGGGTATAAAAGGAAAAGTGTCAGCTTTCGAGTTTTTAAGTGCAAGCCTCCTTTTTATTCTAACACAGTCTCAAGCTCNGAAGATCCTGCAGATGATTTGCTGAATGATGTTGTGCATTCTGCAGAAGAAATTTGTAAGAAATGCAGTTGTCCCTCCCCTCAAACTGTAATAACATGGACAGTGGCGGTGAGGCCGGAGCAGGCTAACATGTTTCAGGTGGTCCAGTCTGTTTGGAGGATAACTCCAATGTGATGCCCTCAGTCTTGCTAATTGGTCCAGTTGCATTAGGCACCTGTTGCCAGAGCCTTTGTGTTCTCACGGCACTTGACACTTGGTTGACTCTAAATGCTTTGGGTTGTGAAGAATGCTGTGTGGGGGGGTGCAGGGACTAAAGAGGAAGCAGGAGGAGTGTGGGATTGAAGAAGACACTGGGAGACTCGCTGTTCTGTGTGTCCTGAGGGAGATAGGGTATGGTTGTAATGGTTACTGGTTTTTAGGTGGTACCCAAATGTGTGGAGACATGCAAAGGAGGCACAGGGGAGCCATCAGGCTGAGAATGAAAGTTCTGTAGGCACATGGAGAGGAATTGAAAGCAAGGCAACACAACACTATCAATGTTTGGAGAAGACCAGAAGGTATGGAATGATCCCAAGTCCAAAGTAGGATTTGGCCACTGGGAAGGCATCAGAAATCACCAAGAAGTTTTGATGAGCTATGGAAATTAAACTACGATGGGTTGAGAGTTTGGGAATTGAATAAATTCAATGGGCTGTGAGTGAGGAAATGCCCTCCAGAAGTAGACACANGTTTTGTGAGAACAATGGCAAATAGGAAAAGGTAAGAANTGCTGCTTTGCAGAGCTGAGGTGAAGGATTAGTCTTTATAAATTGGCAGAGATGTAGATTCTCTTGACTCTTCATATCCAGAGAGAAAAATCTTCTCACACAAAGAGCAAGTCTGGGAAGAGGTGGAAAGGATGGAGCTGACGGGAGAAGAAGTCCCTGTTGAGGAGAAGGATGGAGAGGCAGGACCTAGGGAGCCAGCCTTGTTTATCCCTCCCCTCCTGAAGGAGTCACCTGACCTGCTGAAGCAGCAGGAGGTGGGAAAGTGAGCTGGAAGGCAGTGGAGCTCAGGAGCAGTGAAGATTCAGAACCACGGTCTCACGAAGANTGGAATAGTGCATTCTGGGATATGGCACTATCTCTGTATAATATGATGCCCTCATAGTTTCCAGTGGGCTGACAAAGTCAGACCTGACAGGGTAGGGTAGTTGGAGGAGAGTGTAATATTGAGAAATGGGTATCCTGGTAAGAGCAACATGAGTCTACAGCTGAGGGTGTACTCAGAGGCAGAGGGAAGTCAGACTCTTCTTGGCTTTCAGGGTATTTGGGCTATTTGTCCCCATCTGGATCTAGTGGCCACCTATGCCCACAATCCATGCTCCAGAAGACATCTGCCTTTCCCTCTGACAGTGGCTCTCTAGTCCTNTTAGAGAGAATTTCCCAGTGCGGCATGATCTGTCTCGGTAAAATATCTATCCAGCTCCTTTCCTAGCAGACAGAAGCCCNGTTCTGTAGGGTCTTGAACATTCTGATTGTCTTGGCATTTTTGCNTGGTCATTTCATTTTCGTAATGGGAAGTTGGCTAATTGGAGGCAATGACAAGGTCTTTGTGCTCCTTGTCATTCCACAAGGCTGCTGCTGGCCCATGCCGGGCACTTGATGACTGTTACAGAGAAAGCTGGATTAATTTACGTCATGACTGCTAGTGTTCCAACCAAAGAAATGCCAGAATAATCATGAGTTTTGGAAAAGACTTGTTTAAAGATATTAATCCACTAAGTAATTCAGCAGAACCTGTTGCGCACCCTCCTTGTACCAGGCTCACTGGGGGAAGAGAAGAGACCTTACCTGTGTTTTCTAACCACAGGAACTTATGGTCACATGCCCAGGTACAGACACCCAAGTCCCAGTAGCCCTATGTGAGAGTGGTGGAATGGGCAGAGAGGAAGAAGGGCACACACAGTGGGATGTAATCTCTCTATCTGAGAGCAAGAAGGCCTGGCAGAGATGAAGACTTTGGAAAAGTCCCAGGAGGACAAATAGAATCCCAGGAGGCAGGGAAGGGGGCAGACGTGGGAGGGANAAGAGTGGTCGAGAACGTAGGAACTGGAGAGCACTATGTTTTGGGAGCATCAGAGTGAGGTGCCTTTGAATACATGTTAGTAGGTCATAGAAAAATGGTAGGTGGATGTCAGGCCAGCACTGAGACGCACTGAAGTCAAACGGGCAACGTCTGGGCAGATTTGGGATCAGAGCCGATACCCTCAGCTCCCAGAACCTGACACCACAAGGGAGGAGCCATCTGGCACTGAGGGCCAATTGAACAACACTGCTGTGGCAACTGAGGAAGAGGTGTATGAGCTCAGAAGCAGGTCAGGTATGCTAACAGACCAGCGGGTTAGAGAAGTATGCGCCAGGAGGTTTGAAAACACCAGGTACTGGAGCAGAGGCCAGGAGGACACGAGGATTCAGGAGTCCATGCGATACNGTTCTTCACAGATGGAATCCATATTAACTAGTGTCTGGATGGAAGAGAACAGCCAGCCAGTCAGGAGAGAACCAAGAGACTTTGCAAAGGGCCAGCTTCTAGGGCAGAGCCCAGGTTTGGACAGAACTGATCGCCCTCTGAACCTAAGGGTTACAGAGGAGCCTTGGAGACAGAGCTCAGGTTTGGACAGAACTGAAGCCATCGCCCTCTGAACCTAAAGGCTACAGAGTGGCCTCGGAGCTTGTGGGAAGAACAGGTAGGCCTTGACTGACTTCATTTAGATCTAATCTTGTCAGGCTCAGGGGTGGGGAAATTCAGGGCTGGGTGCTGACAGAGCCAAGGTGGAGCTGGCCCACGCTTGCTTTGCTGGAGGCTGTGTAATTTGGAAAAATATTTTTGCAAAGCAATTTGCATACCATCAGGTCAAACCACTTGACCCTGTAGTTTAACATGTAGAAAGTTGCCCCAGGAAAATAGTTCCACAGCATGAAATATCTGTGCTCATCTATCCAAACACTAATTAATTCAACAATAACCAAATATTATGCCTTCGTGTGTGGACATTCCAGTGAACACGTTCGCCGTAGCTATGCTTTTGAAAGTAAAGGAAACACTCTGAATTCTACAAAAGGCCTTAATGTCTTAACTCAGTATGACATAACCAGGTGATGGGCTGGCTCTTGTCCTTCCATGTTTCATGTCACCAGCAGAATTCAGTTCTTGATTTTTCTGTGTCATCTTTAAAGAATTTAGAACAACAATATTAAACAAGACCCGAAGACAAGTCATTTGAATTTCCTGAGGCTGTACATTCGGGGCTGTTTCTGTCAGTCTCCATTTTGAACCCCCCCCTTTTTTTTTTACATATTTAAGATAACACTAAACTTCTGCTGAGCGCCATGTGCCAGGAAGCTTGTCAGGTACTCTGCTTACTGTTGNTCATTTGGTTCATCTTGACAGCAGCCCTGAGGTGACAGTACCATCATAGTCACTTCCCTATCAACCACACTGAGCCTTGGAGGCATTGGTAAACTTGCCAGATGAGTAGCTGGGGCAGGGTACATTCAGAAGCCAAGCATGGCGCTGAGGCCCTGAGATGCAGTGGGNTGTCTGTCATGACAAAATGGAAATAATGTGCTTTCTCAGTGAGAAACACACTTAGAGATGAAGGAAATCTCTTTAATAGTGCTTGGTTATCGGGAGCTAATGGCCAACTAAGAGTCGACTCCTCGGTACAAGATTTCATTAGCTTACATGCACCTTAGGCTTATGCGTTTTACATACACTGCCATCCTTACATCTCCTTCAGATCCTGGCCTCAGGTTACACTTCAAATAGTTTAAACAGAGTCAGGAGACTGCCAGTCTGCCTGCTTAGGCAGACAGGAGATTTAGAACAGCACATATGTTACATATTGCNAGAATTATTTTAAGCATATCACTGTTGTTCTCTTTCAAATAGTTGTTAGCCAGGGTCATCTTGCCTACCTGGCAGGATTATGCCTTTCCTGATAAGAGCACAGGTAATTCAATGGCAGGACANGACTTAAGGATGGTTGCACCTCTGCACTGCCCTCCTTGAGCTGTCTGTCACTTAGAGGTATGTCTTTATTATGGGAATGAAGTCTGTCTTAGTCACTGTTCTAGTCCTGTGAAGAGACACCATGAACACAGCAACTCTTANGAAAGAAAGCATTTAACTGGGGCTTGCTTACAGTTTCAGAAGTCCATTATCATCAGACTANAGAGCATGGCAGCATGCAGGAAGACATGGTGCTGGAGAAGTAGCTGAGAGTTCTACATCTGGATCTGNAGGCAGCAGNAAGAGCAAGCCACTGGGCCTGGCTTGAGCATTTGAAACCTCAAAGCTCACCCCCGTGACACACTTCCTCCAACAAGGCCACACTCCTAATCCTTTCAAATAGTGCCACTCCCTGGTGACTAAACATTCAAATCTATGAGCCTGTGGGGACCATTCTCTTTCAAACCACCACAGAACCTAATGACTGGTCAATCCCAGTGAATAAACATTTGCATCCTAGCACCTTAAATTTCTCTTATCTCTAACAGGCCTGGTTAGCATACTATTTATTTGGGGGGTATTTTAGAGGCGGTGCTCTGATATCTAAATTTTACTTGTGTGACTTAATGTCTCCTAAGCAAATCTATTAGTAAGCCCTTTATAATACCAATGACATCACTTTGAGTTTCTTCTGCATCAGTAATACTCCCTCCAAGAGCCATAAGCTGTCTAACAAACCCCCAGTGCCTGGCATAGAACTTCCTTTTGAGCTGTTGGCCAGGGCAGTGGAAGAGACTCCCCCAATATAGGCTGTTGTGGCTGCCCTTGGTTTCCTCCCAGAAGTTGAATGTAAAACCCTGTTGCTGAAGACACCANACATGTTAGACATAAGACTTAGAAGAACTGAGCTGGAACCGACTTGGAAGCTCTTCCCTGGGGACCAGTTTTCTTAGTAGCAAAAGGTGTTATAACCTGCCAAAGGAGATAAGGAATCAATAGTCCGGCCCAAGTGTAAAGCCACAACAATAAGCAGCATGGCAAGAGAGCCCCAAGGGTGCAATAATGGCACTTACATTTGGGGAGCAACCAACAGCTGTCTAATTGGATTGAAGATGTGCTCAAGAGGAAGGCATTCATGCTTGATACTACAAAGCCAGCCAACTCCTTGTGGCCGATAAGGTGTTGGGCCCTAGAGGAGAACCTATTACAACCACTTTCCTAAACCAGTATAATTCCTAACTGCATTCTAAGACTTACCTTTATACCCACAGATGAACATGGTTCTCACCCTCATCCAAGAGCTTCATTTTGCAGCAGTTGGGGATCATTACAGAAGCTCACATCTGGTCCAAAATTCAAAGATCAACGGACTGTGTGGTGCCCAACCCCAATTAATACATTGAAACCACAACCCTGAAGCTTAGGGAATGTCGTGAAAGAGGGGGGCAAAAGACTCTAAGAGCTGGGAGACCAGGACCTCTGCTGTGAGACAGTGTCTGCTGTCTATGACAGGGAATCTGTACCCACGGAANCTCAAAAATATGGTCAAATAAATATGACCTGAACAATGACAGTACCAGTTGACATGCCAGTGTTAATGGAGGGAATCTCACAAGACTCTACTCCTAGATGAAGAGCTACAGGCAATGAATGGCTGCTGAAAGAAGGAGACCTAACCTTCTCCAGGGACAAGACCCCTGACAGGTTATACAGTCTCAAGTGGTCAGCTCTAAACAAGTCCATAGAGCAACACTAAGTGGATTTAGCCGGCTGTGTGTGTGCGTGTGTGCATGTGTGTGTGTGTG
>LZPO01017289.1:210826-225638 GCA_001675575.1 Neotoma lepida | reverse complement strand
TCTGAACCCTGAACATAATTTTACCAGTCAATGAATTACAGGAGCTGGAAGGTCAAGAAAGCCCTTCCTGGCATCTCTAACAGGGGGTCAGTGGGTGGCCCCTAGATCTTTCCCAAAGCCATACACTTGGTTCTGTCAGATGACCTGCTATTTTTTTCACCTGAACAAATGTAACATGGAGACCTTGCTTGGTGAGATTCTAGCACAGGTGTACATGGCTCTCAGCAAATAGAGAAAAGCAAACATAGAAGCCTCCTTGTATGGCTAGGGCAGGTGGCTCAGTGGTTAAGGAGCTTCCTACGCAAGAAAAAGTGAGGTGGGGGTTCAGATCCCCAGCAATGAATGACAGGGACATGGTGGCCTGGCTACAATCCCAGTCCNCCAGAGGCTGGAACAGGAGATCCCCCGAGCTATCTGGATAGCTAGCTTGCTCAAATCTTTGAGCTTTTGTGTTCAAGTGAAGGACCCTGCCTTACTACATAAAGTGGGGAGAAATGAAGGAAGGCACCATGTCAACATCTGTCCTTCATAGGAATATGCACTCACATGTATGTGTACCCACACACATGTGAACATGTATAAATACATACATCACACACATGCAATGCAAAAACAGTTTTGAAAATCTCCTTGTCAGTTTTTACTGGAGTAGATGCCTCCTGGTCACCACGCTGATGTCCTTCCCATCCCTGTGTCTTTCTGTGAGAATGGACAGGTGTGCTGCATGGCACATGTGATGGCTCCAAGGCAACCTGGCAGGGCCACCTAAGATGGGTCAGAACTCAGAACTGACAAAGAATGTCATTTAAGGTTGATCCTTTGGTTTGGAGGGGCAGCCAACTCAAGAGAAATGATCCTGGAGACTTAGACCATAGGGTGACCCCCGAGTCAGCACTAACACAGTGGGGTGACATTGTGCCCCAATACATAGAAATCAGCACAAGTTCCATGTGTTAGTGCTGAAAATGACGAGTAGAGATAACCAAGTTTAGAGAAAGGGAGCCTGACACGGTTCTGTGGAACTAGAGAAGTCCTTGAGAAAATGACATTGATGATGAGACCCAGTAAACCAAACTAGAAGTTGCCCAGGCTAACCTCAGGCACTGTCAGCATTGTCCCTGTCAAAATTAATTGGGCTTTCTGGAGGTTTCTAAGAATATAATATAATATAATATAATATAATATAATATAATACAATACAATCTTTGATTTGCTCCTATTGTATCTGTGGCTATAACACCTGTCTCTTATACACATCTAGATGTGTATAAGAGACAGCTCCCATTCTATTTCTAACTTTGGGTATCTTTGCCGTCCTAGTTTCTTGTGACAAAATTGCCTTTTCTAAGCCGCAGTTTCTCTTTAAGGGTCTGTTTCCCCCCGTATCATGGATTCTATTTTTCTCACTGACATCTTTTCCTCTCCATTCATTCTGTGGGTGTGTTTTGTATGTTGGGGCCATGCCGTCAGTGGATAGGATAGAGAGGACAGGGGCTGGGGAAGGCNGTGTGGAAGGAGAGGGGCCGTGAAGGATGGTTTGAGATGGTGGTTGGGACACAGGGGCTTCATTGTGTGTGGGGTAGAGGAGACAAACAGACACAGGGACATTTTGGAGAATTCTTTTGCAGATTGCCAGACCATGGTTCTTCTGCCAACTTTCATCATGTTTTCTCTCTCTGGGCACGTTTTTCTCAGGGCTATCTTCAGACAGTGNCTCAATAGGGTAGGATGTTTTTGAATATCCATGTTAAAGCAACATCCCCGGCCCAAATTTCCTGCCTTGGAGTGCAGATAGTAACCTTTGCAGCTTGTGCTCTCCTTCAGAGGCAACAAGTTCACAGGCTTCAGAGGCAGGGGTGGGGATAATGGACTGAGGGGGTAGGACTGGGGTGTGGTGTAGGGGGTGGTGCAGAAGTCAAAGCAGGAAATTGGCAACTAAGAACAGAAACAAAAACAAAATAAACACACACACACACACACACACGCACACACACACACACACACATTCGGTATTCTTGTTTGCATTGCCTCAAAAGCCTCAAGGACAGACCACAACAGCATTTCCCATGTAGCTTAGGAGTAGAGCAGCTTATACCACCTGGGCTGATGAACGTCGCTCCATGACTTTTCATACCNTGACTAATTCCCCAATGGCTCATTTCTCAGAACACACCCCTTATTACCACTGTTATGTGGTGGATTCAGATTTAGTTTCTCTTTTAGCAGAATAAATGCAACCACTGCAGTTCAGGGGCCAGCAGACTTCTCAGGCTGGGCCACAGATTACATTCATAGGCTCTTCGGGGCTTTGTCACCATCTGTATTCTCTCACAGTAAGGAAGCAATGACAGTTTGTAGGTGACCAAGCAGGAGTGTGTTCCTATAATTTATTTTATTGATACTTCAAGTGCATGTGGTTTTCGCATGTCATGAGATAGATGGCTTTTGGCTTTTTTTTTCTCTCCAAACACTTAAAGAAATAATCATTTTCAGCCAGCAGGCTACAAAAATGAAGGCTCCAGGCCAGATCTGCCTCCTGAGTTGAGGCAACATTTGCTATAAACATCAGAAGCCAAATGTTACAGATCTGCAGTGGGGGGGTGTTGTTCCCACTCCAGGCTGACACACCTGTAGTTTTCAGATCTCCTCCACCTCATGATTTCATCTGAAGAGTCACGTAGGTCTCTCAAGCTGTCCCTTTCTAGACTTGTGACCTACGGAGTCCTNGGCTTCTCATATCCCAGCACCCACCACAGTGTTTGGTAACATTTGTGTGTTCCAAGCGTTGTGGCCTGATGGAACTAGGTATTCCCTCAGGCTTACTACTGAAATCATGAGAAGAATGGAAAAAAGAAACCAAGATAAAAGTAAGCTTCCTCACTGGTTATGATCAAATGAACTATTGTTGAGATATATGACTGGACCTCGGAACTTCTTTCAATAATCTGGGAGTAAATGAGAACAATGGACCAAGGATATAAATGAGTTCACACATGAAGAAAATGAGAGACTAATTAGACACTGCCACTGTNAGGTACTCAGTGGTCTGAAGAATAAGAAAGCAGAAAAAGGTCAGAATAGTTAAAGAGAATTTCATGAAAAAGTGAACCTTACTGTTACCTTTGAGGCAGCTGTGTGGAAGTAGAGGCAGTGGCTGTTCTAGGAGGCGGTGTCTGGGTCTGGGACTTTACCAGACTCTGGTCCTTTGTAACACGCCCCTCTGTAGTTCACGCTTTGACCCGGTGGCCTGTCAGGGTCAATGAGAGGCCTCTGGGTTCTGCTTCCTAAGTGCAGCTTGTTTTCTTTCAGGGACACAGATGTGCACACGGTTGCCTCTCTGTTGAAGCTCTACCTCCGAGACCTCCCAGAGCCCGTGGTTCCCTGGAGCCAGTATGAAGGGTTCCTGCTCTGCGGGCAGCTTATGAATGCGGATGAGGCAAAGGTTGGTGTCTCTAGCTGACTGTCCTACTTAGNGGAAAGCAATTCATTTTCTGAACAGGGTTCTAGTAGGTGAGAGTGAGTCGTGGGGGCCATACCCCTTGGTAGGAGACTGGAACTTGAGCAGCAGTGCCAGGCCAGTGATGCCATTCTCATTGGCAAAACAGTATAAAAGACCTGGATTTGATCTTCCTTCTTTCATTTGACAAATTGTGCACTGTATTCATTAACTACCTCATTGTTGTGGTAAAATACCAGACAAAAGCAACATAAATAAGGAAGGGTTTATTTGGGCTCAGTTTCAAGATATAGTGTATGGCAGTGGAGAAGGTGTGGGGTCAGGGGCAGAGGCAGCTGCTCACACTGCATCCACAGTCAGGAAGCAGACAGATGAACCTTGCTTAGCTTGCTTTCCTCTTTTTACCAAAACTCCAGACTATGATGCTGTTGCTCACAGTCAGGGTGGGCCTTCCCACCTCTGTTAAACTTCTCTGGATACACTCTTGCAGATGTACCCAGAAGTCTGCCTTCATTGGCTATTCTAAATCCAGTTGGGTTGATAACTAAAAATAGCTACCTCATGCATATTCTATTAGACTCAGTATATTTACTCAAACCAATAGGACTTCTGTGGTGATATAATCGTATCACTGTCCCATGTGCTAACTTCTAGCCACATGTGATATCATGTCCACGAAATATGGCTAGTATACCAGAANAGCCAAATTCTTAATTTTATTTAAATTGAGTAGCTACATGTGGCAATTAGTACGTGTCGAGCAGCACAAATTTAGACAATGCCCTGTTTGCTTTGCCTGGGATTGTTTGGAGGACCAAGGCACTTGAAACTAATTAGTAACTTTAAGATTTTTTTTTGGTTGAGCAATTAGTTCTCTGTTCTTTAGTATTTGTGGTGTAGTCGGAATCACAGGACCTCCAGGCCAGTGAGAAAACAGCTACCAGATCTCCCTGGGTGGACTGCTGGCAGGGAGTCCTGGCTATATGAAGATATGAAGGATAGGAAGATCCTGGCTCAGAGGAGTATTTTACATTTCAAAGTTAGGATAGGAAGAGAATTGTGCAGGTGCAGCCAACATGTAGCTGTTTTCTAAGAAAAAAATTAGACTGCTCAGTCTACCTGAGTTGTGGGTGTTGTAGGGGAGAGAGAAGATATGAAAACTCTTGATTTACAGGGGCATTTCAGAACTCCTTTGAGAATGATATTGAATAAAGCTGGAAAAACACGTAAAAAGAGTCATGCTAGATGCCATCCCGCACATCATCAGAGGGGGATCACAGGTTCTACAGGCAGCTGGGCTGGCAAGAGCATTGAGCCCTGTTCTTCCTCTCCCTGGCACATGTGATTTATGANTGGCCACATCTGACATCTATAGCTATTGTAGAACTTGAGCTGCCCATCCCAGTGTATGCCTTCCGGTGTGGCCCGTCTGGCCTACGTCCCAGAATTTCTCAGCAAGACCACGGGACTTTATAGCTGCCACAGAAGAACCCTTTTCTCATCACTTTTCAGGTCATTCTGAGATATTAGATTGTGGTTTGCTTGTTTATTGNACCATTATGCCTCATTCATTCAGCAAATTATCACTGGTGTGAGTTATCAGGTAGTCTGTTCTTACAGGAGCTCAAGGTCAGGAGCAGGTGGGTGACATTATTTCAAACAGACTTTTTAAATACATNGTAGAAGAAAAAATTATAGCAGCTGGGAATGTAGTTCAGTTGNCAGAGTGCTTGTCTAGCNTGTATAGAGCCCTGGCACAGACTGGGCATGGCAGCACAAACTTGTAATCTCAGCACTCCTGGAGGCAGGAGGATCAGAAGTTTAAGATCATCATTGGCTACATAGGGAGTTCAAGAGCAGTCTGGGCTTCAACTCATATTTTATAAATTCTCAGAATTTTAATTTCAAAATATCTTACCTCAAAGACCTGTGGGAGCAGGAGTGACAACCAAGGTGTTTGNCCTACACAGATGTACCAGTTATGTCCCGACATTCACTGCTGACAAACAGGCAGCANGCTTGCTTACTGTGTCAAAACTCTCTTCCCAGGCTCAGCAGGAGCTGGTGAAGCAACTGTCCATCCTTCCTCGTGACAACTACAGTCTCCTGAGCTACATCTGCAGGTGAGTCTCCTGGTGTGGAGCCACAGTTTCCAGCCACATCAGAAAGAAGCCCTGCTTAGAANAGGAGGCAGCTTCTCTAAGATCACAGATTCTGGTCCAGAACTGTAGACGGTCAGCTCCNTTCATGGAGCACTGAGAGGGTGTTCTGTTTGCACGAGATCCTCAGGAGTCCCTAAGAACCTGCACACAGAATGAACATACTTCTTCTTTCAGACCTGTCCCAGAGCATGCAAGAGAACCCAGAATCCCTGTTGTCCCCAAAACTAACACTCTGGAAAAATTCATCCTAGGCCACCATTTCTATTTTCTTGCAGCCCTTTCTGAGGACCTACTGTGTGAGGTCCTTGTGGCAGCACTTTGCAGGTGGACCAGCTNAGATCTGCTGTGCTGGGAATCTTCATCCCAAACATACCTCAATGTTGTCTTTTATTTTTCAAAAGTNCTGTGATGTAATTTCCAAATTAAGATGATTCGGACTTAATCTGGAAACCACAAAGATACAAGAACTGTATATAAGAACCAAAACTAGATACAACCCCCAGACCAGTGATAGCTCCTCCTGGATGTTTTCTCTCTGATGAGTCTCTTCTTACATTAGTGTAACTACAGGGAATGTTTTTATACCCACTGAAAAGCATGTCCTTTAGCATCAAATAAATTATCATCCCATAATACATCATTTTTTATCATGTGGACACATANTTTTTTTATTTCTCAAATTTGGAGTTTTATGCTATTTCAGTCTACCCACTTTTAAATGTTTTTGGTTTGTTTGTTTGTTTTTAAGATATCCAGAATTTCTTTACTGATCTGTTCAGTCATTTTTGTTTTTCCAACAAATCTGAGGATTTCAGGCTTCTGATGGGTGGGAGTATAGTGGGACTTCCTTGTGAGACACTGGGCATCTGCTAGGAGTGAGAGATGCTCCATTCTCCAATCAGAGGATGACAGGGAGGAGGCAGCACGGATTCTCCCGCCATCTCTAAGTCCTCCTCACTGANACATTTTCCCTCTCTGGAGACATGGATGGGGTGGGTACTGAGAAGCAAATGGTAAAGGCAAAACACTGAAGCTGTTGGACACCCTTCCGAGTCCTTCTAGTCACCTCTTATTCCCAAACAACCCCTGCTATGAGATTCTCCACCTGCAGCCCGCCCCTCCCCCAACAGCTGAACAGCCCATCATCCCTCCTCATCCCTCCTCNGTCTGTGAACTTCCAGATTCAAGTTAAACTCTTGCAGGCAGAGCCAGTTCACTCCATTCTTGAAAGAAGAGAATTCAACAAGTGTGCTGTTGGGTCCGGGGAGTGCTCTCTCTCCTGGCCACTTCCCATTGTCTATGGTGGGGTTTCCTGGCTNTCCCCAGGTTTCTACATGAGATCCAGCTGAACTGTGCCATCAACAAGATGAGCGTGGACAACCTGGCCACAGTGATTGGAGTGAACCTCATCAGGTCGAAGGTTGAAGACCCAGCTGTGATCATGAAAGGTAGGTACATAGGTTGATCCTGCNATAGAGAGGNGCCCAGGATGTGACAGCCAGAACACTGCCCCTAGTGTCTGTGTCCTGCTTTGCAGCTTACCGAGTTTGTCCACTTGCCGTCTCTTCTGACTGGTATTAACAGCCTCCTGAGTAGTGCCGGAATTATGTCCCCTGCCCAATGGTCACAGAGCACAGTAGTCTGACCTCAAACCAATTAACCAGTGTTTCCCAGTCTTTTGTATGACTTTAAAACACCCTTAACCAAGAAGACAAACAGGGTTTTGTTTTATAAGCTGATTAACAAAAGGGCTGCTGTAGCGCTAAGCTGAAAAGCTTTATAANGTTGTGTCTTGGCTTGATAAGTAGAAGTCCTGGCCCAGAGGACTTACGTTTGCCATGCATGTGACAAGGAAGTGTTCCTGACACCCATTTGCTTGGGGTGCAATGAGAAGACAGACATCACATGGAAGACCACAGCAGGAGAGAAAGATGTCTGTTTTCTTGACTGTTATTATTACCTACTGCCTGATAAAACCTGACTCAGGGCACTATGGGTGGAAAGTGTCCTCAACAGCTCCTTGTTCACACCTTATATATCTTTATTTTAGTACATCCTCGCACCAAAGTTACTCTGCTCCAAATAATTAAGAAGGGCCCCATGGAGTGCAAATGAGGCCTGTGGTTTGGGGGCCAACGTGGAAACATCCTCTTGGAGGGTAGCAACTCTTGAGTGTTTCCAGACTCCTGTTCCATGGACCAGCACCACAAATCTCTTATTTCCTTCAGGGACTCCTCAGATCCAAAGAGTGATGACCATGATGATCAGAGACCACGAAGTCCTCTTTCCCAAGTCTAAGGATGCACCACTGTCACCCCCTGTCCAGAAGAACGATGCCAAGAAGGCTCCCGTGCCCCGGAGCTCTGTGGGATGGGATGCCACAGAAGACCCGCCACTCTCCAGGACAGACAGCTTCAATAACACAGTAAGATGCCTGCTGTACTCCCCCCGCCCCAAGACTCTTCCTTTAGTCTGGTAATTCTAAGGCATCAGTTTGAGGAGTGGCAGGTGATGCTGGGGGCCATGGGTAGAGCTGGCACAGACCCATCAGAACACACTGGGAAAACCTGGAGCTGGTGACATGTGTGAGAACTGCCCACAGGCTGGGTCTTGGGACCTTTCCTGACATCTTCTCCAAGACAAAATCCCAGGGGAGTTCAACAGAAAACAAAAATGCAGCGTTGTATGTGTGAGAGCTGCTTGAACATTCTGAGGGAAGTCCTGAGGGGCCGGGTGTCCTGATGATTCTGAACGTGATTCCTTCCTCAGAGCAGGGGATGTGTTCGTGTACTCATCCTCATTCCCTGATAAGCTGCCTCGGCAGTGTCAGCCCCTCGCTTGGACAGAAGGCTCNGAGCTCACGTTCTCAGTGTTGCCGGACTCTGTAGTCTCCAAGATATAGACTATTAGAGGGTGAAAGCTGACAAAGNTCAAATATTTTCATGTATTTGTAGGAACAGATGTTTTTAAAAAGGATATGGAGACATTTTATAGTAGCTTAGTTTTTTTATATGTGGCCAAGTAAAAAATAAATAAATTTCTAGTTGACCAAGAAAACTACCTATGGTGCTGTTAAAGATGAGAAGAAAAAAGCAGTGAATGGTTGTGGTTGGAGTGTTTGGTTTGGTTTGTTTGGTTTTTTGTTTGGTTTGTTTTGTTTTGGATGGGTTTTGTATGGCTGCATCCTCTTACTAACATTCTAAAACTAATTACAATTTAAAACCATGCAGGCTCTGTTAATAAATCACCCAGGGCTGTGCTCCTGTGACAGTGGCCCTATAATGACAGGAAAATCGCTGTGCTGAGAAAGTAAATGGATCAGCTCTGGAGTCCACACAACACTGGGAGCAATCCATCACACACGTCTGTTTTGGTTGAGGATCTGAGGCAGGAGAGGTTGATCCAGGTGGCAACACCAGCATGCTCTAGAACAGGATGTCATGTCTGAGGTCCTAGTCCCACTGCAAGACCATGTGCTCCTACTGAAGCAGGGGATTGGCTAGACGGTACCTCAGCCCCTGACTTTCCCATCTTATTCTTTTCAATTTGATTTTATATACAACTACATGGTTCAAAAAAACCAGATCATAATAGTTACCAGCTGAGAAGTCCTGCTCCATTCCTGTGTCAATTCTTACATTATTGCTGTGAGAAAATCCCTGACAGGAGCTACTTAGGAAAGTAAAGTTTCATTCTGTCTCGTAGATGGAGGTGACAGTCCACAAAGGCAGNGCAGCCGGGGCAGCAAGGGCTCGGGGCAGCTGGTCACACTGTATCCACAGTCAGGGAGCAGGGAGATGGACTCTGGTGCCCAGCTCTCCTTCTCCTTTTTCTTCAGTCCAGGAAGCAGGCCCCTGTGATGGTTCTGCCCACAGTTAGTGGGGGTTTCCCCACCTCCGTTAACTTACTCCTGGGCATGCTCAGAGGATCGTCTCTATGGTGATTCTAGATTCCGGCAAGTTGACAGTGTTGGCCACCATACTTCCATTCTCACACCCTCTCTTTCCTGCTGGATTAGCTTCCCCTCACCCTTCAGGTGTTCCTTTATGCAAATATAAGAAGATGTGAATAGAAACTGTTTTCTTATCTCCCCTTTTTACACGAAAATTTTATTTTTCTCTATTTTGTTTCTCACATTTAAAAACTTATCAGTATTATCCTAGAGACTATAGCACATATTAGTGCATAAATACCTACCCACATGACCTCTTTTTTGGCAGTTATATGTGTGGTGTTTCATTCATTGACTACACTGTGATCCCCTTCCCACACTGGAATGAACAGGTCAGTTTTACACCATAAACAGGGCTGCCACGAATCATCCTGCCCACACCTCAGTTTGTATTTAGGCAGATACAGTTCTGGGATAAATTCTCAAAAATGGGATTAGTGGGTGAGAAGATAAATAGATTTAAATATGTAATTTTCATAAATGTTATTGGCATCTGTGCCATTTTATTCTTTCACAGCAATGCATGAAAAGGCCTATGGTTCACGGAGTGTGCTGCCAGGATTAGGGGTGTCCCCGTCTCATGAAAGAACGGATAAGTTAGCCATTTTAACTTGAACCTCTCCTATTGATTATGAAAAGAGGCTAAATATCTTTTTTAAAGTNTCATGGTCAGTTCATTTTTTCCTCTGTGAACTATTTGATTTTTTGTNCTTTAAATATTTATTTTATATGTATGTATGTGAGCCTGCTTGAGTGTATGTACACCACATGCATGCAGGAGCCTGCAGAGACCNGAAGGGGGCATCNGATCCCTGGGAACTGGAGTTATAGGTGGTTGTGAGCTGCTATGTGGGTGCTAGGAACTGAACCTGGCTCCTCTGTAAGAGTCAGTGCTCCTAACTGCTGAAGGAATCTCTTCAGCACAAACTAGCTATTCNTGAAGCTCTTTGCCTGTTTCTTCTTGGTCATTGATGTTTTCCTTTTCAATCTATTTAANCTCAGTACCACAGAGTCGCCAGCAGGAGCCCTTCACTGTCTGTGACATGCATCATAAAGCCATTGCCAGCTTGCTGTTTGGCTTTTCACCTAGTGGATGGCGCATGCTTGCTTTTCCTTGTTCTTCNTTTTGGAGGTCATGGAAATAGACTCAGTGGAGTTTATTGCACTTCACTTATAGGTCTTGGACTTGGTCATGAAAGGATCCTAGCTCAGGATTTTCACACCAATCAAGCAAGTGATTTTAGTTCATGCTTCCTCTCTANNGTTCGAATGCATCCCTTAATTGTCATATCCTCTTGGCAAATTATCACTGAGGTGATCCACGAAGGGTGTCACAGGTGTGTGACTAGGAAAAACTTCCTCCCAGGTCTCTAATCCTAAGCTTGGGGGCATGGCATACATAAGGGGAAAAAAACTCATATAATATCAATGGCTTTTTTTCCAGGCAAGTAGTCCTGTTGCCACCAGCCCCACTGGACCACAGCCAGGTGACCAGCATCAGGAGGACAATGGGAAAGCCCCCAAGGAAAACCCAGGAGACTGGAAGGTGCAATCCCGTAAAAGGACTCAAACGCTCCCCAACCGGAAGTGTTTCCTGACGTCAGCGTTCCAAGGCACCGCTAGCAGCAAACTGGAAATCTTTAAAAATGAGTTCTGGTCTCCATCTTCAGAGGTGAAGACAGGGGAAGGGCACAGGAGAACTCTGTCTCAAGACCTGCGACACCTTTCCAATGACCAGCGGACTTCTACCTACGATAATGTCCCTGCGCCACTAGGGTCCCCAGGGAACCCAGCAGGTACACTCTCTCCTCCTGTCTGTGACTCCAAGAGAGATGCTCTTGACAGCACAGACTCTGAAATGGGGTCTAGAAGCAAGAACTCTGGAGAGAACGACCTTGACTCTTTGCAGAAGATGGTCCAGCACTTGCAAAAGGAAATTGAAACCCAGAAGCACATGTATGAGGAACAGATTAAAAAGTAAGTCCTGTGCAGAAGGCCAGTGAGTGCACTTGGCTTCTGTGTTNANAAGGAAGTATGTATTGTCTCCACCCTCTAAAATGTCACCGCATAAAGTATTTCAGGGGACAGAGCAGTCGATAGCAATCAAACCTATAAAGGAAAGGACAAACAAAGATTAGATGGGAAAATCCTACCCTGCTGAATAGATCTGTGGAAACTTAAAAAATGAAACCCAAGTAGCCTGAAGGGTGAATGTGCTTATCTNAGTTGAGGGAAACTTTCGTGATGCCTTATATTAATGTATGTTTTCAGGGCTGACCATCAAGTATGGAGTAACAATTGGTGTGCTCTTCCCTGGGGAAGACAATTTCTCTGCTCTCAGCATTCCTTGGTTGCCTGTTCTTTGTGTAGGGTTGAAGCCTGTGGGCTTTCCCCATTCACTTTGGCATGCCTATGTTTGGGCAGTCATGTTGGTGAGGCTTTCTGGATTGAGTTTCTGAGTGGTTGGAGACACAATCTCTCAGGAAACTCCCTGATCCTCTGGCTCTTATAATCTGTCTACCCCCTTTCCCCCAGTGTTCCCTGGCCCTTAGGTGTGAGAGTGTTTTGTAGATANATCCACNGGGAGCAGAATCCACAACTCTGTATTTTGATTGGTTATGGTTTTCTGTAATGGTCTTTGTCTGTTGTGAAGANNGAAGTTTCCTTGGTGAGTGGTGGAGACTACATTTACCTGTAGGTATAAGGACAAATTAGATTGTTGTCAGGGATTATGCTGGTTTAGTAAAGTGGTGGTTGTAGGTTTTCCTCCAGGATCCACAACTTCACCAGCCCTGNGTAGTTAGCTATGTTTCTATACCTGGCATGGTCTCCTTCTTGTTGAAGGGGTCTTAAGGCTCATTAGCTGCTGGTTACTGCCAAAGCATGTGTGCCACTACTACACCCTTGGGGTTGTCATGCCATGCTGGTCATTGTTGTGGTTCTTTCNTNATTCTTCTCCCTTGGCAAATTCTTTCTCAGAGAGGTAGCTTTAGTTCAACTTGACCCACAAGAACACTTGTCATAATGAGAATAATGGGCTTTCGTATTTATGGATACTTCTTCTATTAAGATTTAGGTACCAGAAAGAGACTATCGTGAATCTCTATCCATTGTTCNATACAGAGGGATGGCCCTCAAGCAAAACATATGTCCTCTGTCTGATAACTTGAAATCAACCATATGTAGAATTATGACATCTGTGATACTTTATCAGGGAGCAAATCACCCCTAGAAAAGGATCTCATTGTGTCCTAGCCCAAATGCCACCGAAGAGCAGGAGAAGGACTGACGACAGTCCTTCTCCTGAGTACAGCAGTCTCTGAGACACCTGGGCTCAGATGGCAACTTATGTCTGCAGATGAGCACAGGCCGGCTGCTGGGGAAGACGTCACNAGGGTATTAAGTGAGACCCTGAAGTGCCTTGGGAATTCCGGTTTTCTGTGACGTCTTCTCCTGGAAGGCAGGACAAACATACAAGGCAATGGCTGGATTGGCATTTCACCACTTGGCTTCTTGTGTCTCAGGAAGGCAAATGAGCAAGAGGTTGTGAGCATGGGTGAAGGGCTGTGAAGGAAGGGTTTAAAATTAACACTCTGGTGTGCCTTTGGTTTTCTTCCTTGCAGCCTGGAGAAGGAAAATTACGATGTCTGGGCTAAGGTGGTGAGGCTTAACGAAGAACTGGAGGGGGAGAGGAAGAAGTTCGCAGCCTTGGAAATCAGCCTTCGGAATGTGGAGCGCTCCAGGGAGGACGTGGAGAGGAGGAACAAGGTCTTGGAAGAAGAAGTCAAGGAGTTTGTGAAGTCAATGAAAAAGCCCGAGACAAAGACCGAGGCTTGAGGCTCTGAGGTGTGTGGCAGGGACAGTCAACTCCACCCCATCTCTCCGTGTTCCTGATGACTGGAAAANAGGATCACCTCCTAAGNTGGACGGACACGCTATCTGAGGGAAGTGCTATAGTCCTCAGCAAATAAACAGAAGATGGGGGCAAGCAGGAATANACCAGGACCCTTGTGACCATGTACTGTACTCAAGGGACTGTTATTCCACTGTGGGAAGAGTGAACTGGAATCTTCCAGCGCTTAACTAGGTCCAAAGGAGACATTTAAGGACCCCAGGCCAGAGCTAGGCCAAGGCCTCAGGTCTTTGTTTTCTATGTGGCTAACTTGCNTAGTCAGGTGACTCTGGTCAGCTCTGAGACATGTGCAGAACAGGATACTTAGCTCTCAAGTACTCACCCAATGAGGACTCTTTGGGGAGGCTGGACTGTTGGAACCAGAATCAAAACAATGAGGTGTATTTATGAAAACAAAATTGGCGAGAAAATTATGTTCAAATAAAAAAANGAGAACAAAAATCGAGCAAGGATATTGACAATCTGTCAAACACTTTTTTAAGAATTAGTAAAGGGTGGCTAGAGAGTTAGGTCAGTGGCTAAGAGCACTGGCTGCTCTTCCAGAGGACCCAGCATCCACACAGTGGCTCACAACCATCTGTAATTCCAGTTCCAGGGGATCTGACACCCTCTTCTGGCCTCTGAGGGCACCAGGCATGCTCATGGTGCATATACATACATGCAAGCAGAACACTCATACATATTAAATAAATAAATAAACAAGTATAATAATAACAACAACAACAAAGAAAAAAGAATTAGGAAAGGACACCTCTTGGCTGAAGCAGGTAGGTCTCTCTCACGACACATGGCTGTGTGAGCAGGGCTTATGCTGGGCAGGGCTTATGCTGGGTTACCCTCCTCCAGTGGCCCAAACTATGTCTGGAAAGCCTAAGAGCAAAGGTTTTCAACTATGNGGTGACGTAAGGAGTGTGGATTTGTATAGCAAATAGTCAAGATTATTTATTTATTTATTTTTTTACTTCACCAAAATGAAAATGAGTTTACTCTTTAGAGGGGCATCTGGTACTATTCTCTTTTTTCTTAACTATGGTTAATGTCACCTGCCTTTGGTCATGGTTTATTGTTCAAAGTGTAAAAGGCACTGATAGGCGGGTTCTGCTCTACCACCCCCAATGCCCTGAAGATGGTACTGATGGAGAGGGCGTGCGGAGGGCATAGAGCATCATCTTGGAGACATGCTTGCAGAAGACCGGGAAGAGGGCAGCAGGGCATTACTAAGAGCAGTAAGGGTTTATGAGGGGCCTCAGTGGGTAACAGTGCCTGCTGCTTACAGACCCAACCAGACTTGAGAAGATCCCTGGGACCTACATGCTGGAAGGAGAGAC
>LZPO01017289.1:197048-209414 GCA_001675575.1 Neotoma lepida | reverse complement strand
CAGTGTTTCCAAAGTAATGAACAAGAAAATCAAGGAGGTGGGGAACCTACAACCTACAGTTCAAGATTCTTGGCATCTTTCCAAGAGTTCCTTTTCTCTAAACCTCAGTGATGGACTGAAACCCACTGGCATCAGCTGCCAAGTACTTGCAGAATACAAAGCTGGACTCAGCTCATGGTCACAGCTAAGAGCCACTGAATAGGGAGCTTTTCACCTCCTTTGCCTCNCCAATGCTGCTTATGACAACGGCTCTTAGTGCCAGCCACACACTAGAATTGCTTATGGTCTTTGACAAACATTCTGCTGCCGGATGCAGTGGGTAAAGACCAGTAATTCCAGCAATAGAATCAGAAGATAAAGGCCTGCTAGGACCACAGGTGAGTTCAAGTCCAACATGGGCAACTTACTCAAAGCCTGTCTTAAAAGGAAAAATATGAAAAGAGGGTTGGGGGATTCCCTGGGTGGCTGTTACTTTCTGTATTAGTCAGGGTTCTCTAGAGGAATAAATTATAAAATGAATCTCTCTACATATATAGAAAGGGGATTTATTAGAGTGACTTACAGGCTGCAGTCCAATTAAATCAACAATGAATGGCTGGCTATCANCGGAAAGTCCAAGCATCCAGGAGGCTGGAGGCCTCAGCTGGTCTTCAGTATATGCTAGAATCCTGAAGTAGGTTTTAATGCCAATGAAGGAGTAACTTGCTAGCAAGGCAAGAGCAAGCAGGTAAAGAGTAAAAGCTTCCTTCTTCCAGGTCCTTATATAGGCTCCCAGCAGAAAGCNTAGNCCACATTAGAGGTGGGTCTTCCCGCAGCAAGATCTAGAGTAAAGGTGTGTTTTCCTACTTCATAGATCAGAAATGGATCTTCCTACTTCAAATTAAACACAACTCTCTCACAGGTGTGCCCTCCATTTTTGGGTTTTAGTTNATTCCAGATGTAGTCAAGTTGGCAACCAAGAATAGCCACCACACTTTCCTAGCATGTGAGATGCACTGGGTTCAATCCTGCACACCACAAAACAAAACAAAACAAATAAAAATAAAAATAGAAACCTGATTCTCAGCTGTTGCTCCATACCCACTGAATCTGAATCTTTGGGGGGAGGGGCTAAAGAACTGGATGTTTTTAAAATTCCCAGTCGATTCTAATTTGTATTTGTAACCAGGATGGTTAAACACATTTGTAAACTAAGTGTGGTGTGGATCATGACTAGTGATAATATTGAATGGACACCGTCCCTCTCCTGTCCCCCGTTCATACCGGTCCATTCTCTGGTCTTCCCTACATGCTGGTTTTTGTGTGGTTTTTGAATTAGTAATTCTAATAAATCCCCTTTCTATATATGTAGAGAGATTCATTTTATAATTTGTTCCTCTAGAGAACCCTGACTAATAAAGAAAGTAAAATTTGTAAGGATAAAAGACGTCTAAGAGACAAAGTGGGGGACTTATTATATGTGCATTTCACAGATGGTAAAATCTATCCCCAAAGGCATTACAAAAAATTCNGTAATAATTTAGTCATGGACNAATTTGGGGATTCTGAGAGTCCCTTGACAATGGCGCTTGTTCAACTTGCTTTGAAGTTTGAGTTAATGCATCAGCAAAAAAGGTGAGTACTTGAGGCTGGATGTAGAGTCCTGAGGGTAGCTTGATTGCAACCGTCTCCCTTTAAACACTGTACTAGAGCAAGAATCCCTGAGCAATCTTGGGACACCCATGATGAGTGTGATGTTATGGGGGACAGCCTGTAACCATTGACACATGTTAGCATCTCCTGAGCAGAGAGTGACAATTAATATTGTCAACTTGGTAAGATCTAGATTTACCTAAGAGACAAGCTTCTGGGCATGTCTGTGAAGGAATCTCTAGGTTGGGGTGAGGTGGGAAGAGCCACCCCACATGTGGGCAGCATCATTCCATTGGCCAGAGGCCTGGACTGAATATAAAGGAGAAAGTGAGCTGAGGATGAGGGTCCATCTCTTGCTGCTTCCTGACTGTGATTGCAATGTGACCAGCTGCCTCACATCCCTGCCACCACACTTTCCCCATGATGGTGATCAATACCCTCAAACTGTGAGCCAAAATATACCTTCCTTTCCTTANGTCAAAACAGTGAGAAAAGTACCCACTACAGAAAGATCAGACTGCAGAGTGGAAGAGCCCATTTGCCTCAAGCATGTCTAGGAATTGGCCAAAGCTGTGACCCTGACTCCTCTCTGCCCTCTGTTGCCCCATTGTTGACATATGTCCTCTTTGTTTTGCTGAGATTNCCCATGCTAAAGTCATCCAGGCTCTTACATAGCAACAGTCCCAATACCTTTACAATGACCACCATTAACAAGCAGTAGATACTGTGCTCTTCGCCAGGCTCTGTGCAGAGCATTTTATACATTCATTTCTCTTAGCTCTCAAATATATATGTAGTCTATTTCAATACAGTAGAGCTAGGCACTAAAGAAAACCTGTCTGATTTGCTCAGAGATGTATTGACCATGTCCTTACGGAGAATGCACCAACACTATCTTTTGGAGGTTAGAAAGATGGCTCAGTAGATAAAGTGCTTGCTGTACCAGCATAAGGATCAAGTCTGACTCCTCCAAATCCAGCTTTAAAAAAAGCTGGGCGTGATGGCACATGCTGGGGAGGCAGAGACAGGAGGATCCCTAGCCAGTCAGCCTAGCTAAATTGGTATATTTTGGGTTCTGTAAAAGACTATCAAAAACGAGACAGAGAACAATGGAGGAAGATGCCTGACATTGACCTGTGGCCCCCACGTGCATGTGAAGGACTNGGCAGAGTGTGGTGGGAGGAAACTGGGCCATGCGTTCCTCATCTCCTTCTCTTAAGATGCCTCTGAGTTGATATAGGATCTAGTCTATGGAAGTTCACAGTCCAACAGCCCACCCTGGCTTGAAGCACTCAGATGTCCTGAGCCTGTTTCATGTGGTCTGGCTGCTAAACACTCCTGATGGGCCGGTAAGTAAAAGCAGCAACACCACGTGACCACTGTGAACAAGGCCACGAGGCACCAACGCTGGCTTGACCTCTGTTTCTTGTGTTTAATCATTGCTGACTTTCTGGCAAGGACCAAAGCCCTTGTTTTTCTTAAAAGCTTTTTCTCTCCCAGGCTGTGAAAGAGGGTTGTACTTTGCTGACGGTCTCTTATAGGGAAAAAGCTGGGTGAGCAGGAGTGTCCTGAAAAGGCCTGCTTCTTCTCAAAGACAGACATGGTTGGGAAGTCAGGCCTTTCTTAGTCTGCCTTAGAAGGAAGAGGGCTGTATGGGTTCAGCCAGGAGCATAACGACCAAGATGTGTTACATCCAAGACCTCTGGAATAAAGAATTCCCCTTAAAGTAGGCTGTAGGGCCACACTGTCCCTGTTGGCACAGGGCTCTCATAGTGAGGCCTACTACCATGCAGTGATCTCCCAGCAGGGCAGAAATCCTCCCTAGTTCCTTGGGGCTCACAATGTGGGTCCTCTTTACAGTGATAATGTCTTGAGTTCTTTAGCAGCCTTTTGAAAGCTACTGGTTCAAAACAACCAGGATGGCGAAAAATTAATCCTTGTCATTTGCATACAGTGAGAATTCACTCCACAGTGAGGGTCATCTGAATTGGAATCCCTGTTCTGCTCTACTTGGTACCATTTTGAATTCTGTATCACCATCATTAAGTCTGTCAGAAAAAACTTGAACCATGGGGTGGATATTTTCCAGGAGCCATAACAAAGCCATAGCTGGGGTGCCTTGAGCAACAGAAATTTCTTTAGTCACAGTGTTGGAGGCTAGGTGCCTGATGAATAAAGCTGTGGATGGGGGATGGTTTCTTCTGAGGTCTCCTTCCACGACTGAGAGGTGGGTCCCCTTTGTGTGTCCCCTAAGTGTCTATGTCACATCTCTGTGTGTCTATCTGTGTCCTGATCTTACCCTGTAAGGACACTAGTCACATTTGAACTAAGTCCGTACCTGTGATCTCATTCCATCATGATCACCTAAAGTCTCCAGTCCCAAATATGGTCACATTCTGAGCTGCTGGAAGGTGGGGGCTCTTCAGGTGGATTTTAAGGAAGCACGGTTCATCATAGAGCAGTGGTTTTCAACCTGTGAGCTGTGACCCCCTTGGGGATTAGACTCATAACAGTAGCAAAATTACAGCTATGAAGTAGCAATGAAAATTTTTCTGGTTGGGGGTCACCACAGCATGAGGAACTGCATTAAAGGGTCGCAGCGTTAGGAAGGTTGAGAACCGCTGCCTAGAGTGTTTAGCATCCTTGTTAGAGTTGCCATTTAGCTCTCCCACTGTTCACAGTCTTCACACAAGTCAGCAAATGCCTTCAGATCCGAATGGCTAGAACCATAGGCTTTTTTGTTTGATTGGTTTTCCCTTTTGCCCCAGGAGGTAAGATCAGAACTCCCAAGCCTTGCCAACCCACCCATAGATACCATAAGAAGGGCCCTGGATTATAGTCTAGAAAAGTTGGCTTTTTACTGTGTTATTATTTACTTTTTATCTATTTTATTATGCAATTATTTTAAGCTGTATCTAATAACATTTTATTAGTTTTGTGTGATAATATGATTCAGGAGCCCTGAAGACCTGGCTCCATGATGACACAGCTGTTCCCATGACAGGTCTATGGGGAGGTGGCTACTAGCACATCTGTATTTCTATAAAGTTTTTGCTCTGAACTATAGTTTTGTTCCCAAAGGGTCTGTCATGGGCCTCAGGCAGCACAGGGCCCTTGCACTTGGCTCCACAGTGGATCTGCACCTCACATGCAAGGAAGGCCCAGAAGTCTCCTCCACCCCTTCACNTGGCAAAGAGAAAAACAGAGCAAAGAAAATATTATCCTGAAAGGAGGGCAGGAATTGCTTTATGTGATCCCTTAACCTCACACCTCCCAGCCATTCTCACACCTCTCAGCAGGCAGAAGAGGAAGAGAACATAAGCAGGGGTGGTGGTGGGTTGGGGGCTAGGGAGGAAGGAAGGTAGGGACATGTGCATGTGTGTATATGTAAAGGTGGTACACAAAGAATCAAATGACTTTAAATTTCTGTCCTATATCTGAGTCTTTGGAGATTACCAATGAAGAGATTTTCATAAAGGCCCAAGGGTAGCCACCAAAATCCACAGAAACCACCAATATATCTAGCTATCCTTGTAGAGTTGATTGAGGTAAGAACTACTGTTGCCACTAGAGGGAGCCCTTGGCCCATGCCGCACACTGGCCACAGCTTGGAGTCCAGAACTGGGGTATCTGGTCCTTCTGGACCTATAGTGTGAGCTCTGGGAGTCTGGTGACCTGACAGCTAGTTTGACATGAGGCTCCTGAAGTCACTGATCACCTTTCCTTCCCTATACATAGGTTTGAAGAACAGGGATGCAGATGTATTTAAGAGTAAGATTATCTTATTAATGTTGGCCACATCTACTNACCTATAAGACCTATGAGGCACAGACTGTGTCTGTCTATGTCATTGCATTAGACCCAATACTTTGGAGAATTCTAGACACATGGAAATGAATGGTTCTGGAGAGTCCCAAACTGTGTGCCAAAGCAAACTTACAGGGGTACAGTGCTAGCGTACATTACATTTTTAAATTTTATTTTGCCATCATTATGTGTTTGTGTGCATGAATGTGAATGTGAGCATATGTGCCACAGAGCACATGTAGAGGTCAAAGGACAGCTTCTGGTTATCAGTTCACTCCTTCCACAGTGGGATCAGAGGAGCGAATTCAGGTCAGCATGCACGCGTGGCAAGCACTTTTACCCACGAGCCATCTCACCAGCTCTGTATTTTACACTTCTGGGAGAAATACAATGACCCTTGGCACCCACAGAAGCTCAGAACAGCCTGCCAGCTGTGGGTTCTTGTAGCTTGGGTATGGGGTTATCTGCCTTCCTTCCAGTCCCAGCAAACACCACACACAAAGCAAGATGGACAGAAAACANGTGTGGCGATGCTTAGTCTAATTTCCAGGTCTGAGAAATCACACAGAATGCAACTAAAGCNCACAGTCCAATAGTAATTGTGTTTATTTACAGATGGGATTCTAAAAGCATTGCTTTTCTTTCAATTTATACGTATCCTTTCAAACAGCTACTAAGTTACTGAGGCCTAAGTTATTAAAGTATAGATGCTTCCAGATCAGCCAGGCTGTGACAGAGACCTGTACAGGATAGTGCTACAGATACAAAAAGGATCCCTTGGTGCTGATGAGGGGGTTGCTGGGAGAGGATGGTGCTGGAGAGCTAATCCTGTATGTAGAAAGTGACGGAACCTCTCAGAGGAACCAGGTTCAGAGCAGAGGAGATGAGGTACACCAAGCAGAGCCACTGGACCAGCCATGTGGAACCGGGTCACAGGAGGCTAAGACTGATTTGACATCCAAGTGGGAGAGGTAGACTCTAACTGTCCCAAGCACACTTCACAGCCTTGAACAGGCACATGCCCTTAAANTGAACTCAAGTGTTGAGTGTTTCTTCCCTTGGGTGGACTTGTGCATCTCTCTGTTTTAAGAATTTAAGCAAACCTTGTAACTCTCACCTGGTGCCATCCATTTCTCATCCACATCTTTCTGTGACTCCACTGTTCCATGCTTTGAGTCTACTCCACACTGCAGTGGGTAGAAGAGTTAGAGTCAGGGCGGGGATTCCAGGAGGTCACTCTGGATGGGGCATCGGTCGGGCAGAAGCTCCTGGTCCTTATTATTACATGACTCACCGTGCCCTGGGGCCAGGGTGCTCACCACCTGTAGTCTGCATGGTACTGGAGACAGTGTGAAGAGACACAGCCGTTCTTATAAGACACACGTCCCTGTCTTGCTTTCATATTTAGGGGCACTCCCCAGAAATAACTTCTTTTTTTTAAAAGACAGGATCTCATGTACCCAAGGCTGACCTCGAACTCACTAGGTAACTGAAGATGATCTTGAACTCCTGGATCCTCTTGCCTCCACCTCTGGAGTGCTGTTATTACAGGTGTGCCCCACCACACCTGGTTTAACGGGGTGGTGGGGACTGAACTCGGGAATTTCTGCATGCTGGGTAAGTACTCCACCAACTCAGCTACACCCTCAGCTANACCCTCAGCCTTCCTTAGCTTCAGTTTCTTAATTCTCCCTCATTGGTCTGAAAATCCTTTTCTCAGCATCCATCTCAGAGTCGGTAGGTTTGTGTGTTTACTCCTGGCTCCTTTGCCTTGCCACGGGGATGAACTAAATTGAGATCTCTTAGCAGAGACGTGTGAATAAACAGGGAATCTGCTTTCCCCACTTCATAAAGCTGTCGTGAGGGTTAGGCAGGGTGTCACCCTTGGAGCGCTGCCTGGCACTTACTAAGAACTAAGTAAGTGTTAGATACTATTTTTTTATTTTTATCTTAATCATTTTTATTCTGTCTCATCGCCCCTTGCTGTGGCGGCTCGGTCACTGTGTAACCCTTTGTGTTCTCCCCGGGGTATGCACACCATACTCCATACAATACAGAGAAGGGGAATCTCATTTTTCCTGAGAAACTGCAGGGACGGATGAGCACTGTAAACAGACAAGGGCCCCAGGGCATGAAAACAGAAAGGATTTGCAATACNCTTTAACCAAGTGGGCNGCACAGATGGCCACAATGCACNGGGAGGATTTTGACAGTCTCAGGGTCATGGTCTACAGACTTTGAGCTACAGAACACCTGCTTGGGCCGCTCNTTTACTCCACAGTAGTTGAGGAAGAGTAAAAAAGGCAGGAAGGAATGGAAATGCCACCAGCTATAAGGCAAGCATTTAAAAAATGACCCTGTGGGGGGAAGTTTCAGATTCACAGCCTGGCAGTTTGTCACCATTCACCAGTCCTGGTCAATAGACTTGCCATTCAGAACCACCCCCCCCGACCTTTGTTCACACAAAATCCACTTCATGAAACCAGCCAGTTTTGTTTCTGGATATATTTCTTGAATGCATTCTTTCTGGACCTCAGGCATGTGTACTGCTCCAGGCCAGATCTTTATTTCACCTTCTACTTCTTTTTCTCCTCCTACCTTTTCTTCTCTCCCATCAAGGGAATCTGGAAATCCTGGGAAAGAGAGGGACAAAGAGCCTGAGTCACAGCAAGTGCCACCGGGTCTGAAGACTCACTAGCCTAGTCTGGAAGTCAGGCAGGTGGCAGGAAACACTGTCTAGTGTTTGCTCTGAAGAGAGGGGCTGCTTCTATGACAGGATGAGCTGATTACTATAATGAGACCAGCTATGTAGGCATCTCCAGCCACTCTGATTAACTTGGGAAATTCAGTTCTGTTTTAGGGAAACAGTACATTAAAGAACTTGACGATACAACAGGAACATTAGGCAGTGAAAGAAACTTAGTGCATATTTGGGAAGACAGACATCGGTCTAGCATGTGGAGTGTTACACCGGGCAGGTGCAGAGGAATATGTACCTGAAGGTTTGACCTTGTCTGGGGGTTCAGAGACTCTGTCCCTGTGGAAACAGAAAAGATTGTACAGGTCTGGAATTCCTACAATAGGGAAGGGAAAGAATCATGCCTCAGAGAGAGGACCAGGTGACTCAACTTCCTCACTCGCCCAATTTCAAAATACACTGGACACTGGAAATAAACAGAAGGGTTTTCCAATGAGACACCTTGACCTAATACCAACAACTTCTTTGAGGCACTCACTAGTTTTAACCCCAGTGAAATTATTCCAAATACTCTCACTGAGGTAATTCTAACGGCAGCAGAGTCCTTTGCAGGATAACTTTTTGGAAGAAATATCTTATTTTATTCTTTAATATTCATTCATTTATCATTGATGTTAATATATTAATATTCAGTCATTGAACAAAAGTTATTGGCTCCTATTGTACCAGGCACTGTACTGGACATGCAGTGGTGTATGGTAACTGTCTTCAGTATCAGCCTCAGGGAAAATTGAAGGCTTAAGTGAATGCTCCAAGGGAATCCTGGAACTTGTTTCCTAGAGAACATGTAGGCTCTGAGACAACAGTCAGCTCATGCACTGGCAGTTCCCAGCCAACGCACTGAGAAAGTGCCTCCTGGCCTCAGAGATTCATCCTTTCAGCCTCTTGATGATGAACCTAGATGGATTTGGAAGCCACATCTAGTACTGAGACTTAAATCTGCCTCCTCACAGGCTGAGAAAATATCCTGAGAAAAGATCACCTGGCCAACACCCATAACCCACTTAGACTGTCATAGTGGAGTCTTGAGGAAAGAGTANCAAGCACCAAGACAACTGAGGAAGAAGAGTGAGAAACGCAGACCAGGAAGCCCACTGAGGATGTGGGCAGACTTCCCCTCCTCTGTGCGGTGCTAAAGGAATAGTTACATGTAAGAAAAAATTTTTCTGTGTCCCGCCCTGGCTCAAGTGTGGTCCCGCAGCCGCTCAGACCCAAGTAAACACACAGAGCCTTATATTAATTATAAACTGTATGGCCATTAGCTCAGGCTTATTGCTGACTAGCTCTTATACTTAAATTAACTCATTTCTATAAATCTGTACTTTGCCACATGGCTCATGGCTTACCAGTACCTTCACATCTTCCTGCTCCTGGTGGTAGCTAACAGCGTGTCCTGACTCAGCCTTCCTCTTCCCAGAATTCTTCTTGTTTGTTTATCCCGCCTATACTTCCTGCTTGGCTACTGGCCAATCAGCATTTTATTTATTTATTTATTTATTTATTTGGAATTTTCAAGACAGGGTTTCTCTGTGTAGCTTTGAGCCTTTCCTGGAACTCACTGTAGCCCAGGCTGGCCTCGAACTCACAGAGATCCGCCTGCCTCTGCCTCCCGAGTGCTGGGATTAAAGGCGTGCACCACCACCGCCCGGCTTCAGCATTTTATTTATCAATCAGTCAGAGCAACACATATTCACAGCATACAGAACAATATCTCCATCAGCTATAACGGTCCCAATTTTCTGAGTACGTGAGTTAGCTAGAAGCCAAGTCCCACAGAGATCCACAATGAACCCAGAGATGGTGCTGTGCTTCTTGGCTCCCTGTCACTCTTTCCTTCCATGTTTGAAAGTAAAGTGTCTCTGGACACCAAGGGGGCAGTTCTACAAGGAACAGAATGNGACAATGAACCAGACTTGCTTTCTGGAGGATAAAAAGGAAGNAGTGGCTTTAGGGGCAACATCACTCCTCCAAGACCCATGCCCACGTTTTGTCTAATGCTTACTTGGGGGGGTCTATCAGGGATATTAGCCACTTTTCCATAGCTGAGACCAAGATAACCGACCAAGAACTAGGGGAGGAAAGATCTATCTGACTCGTGGTTTAGCAGGACTCTATGGTTTCTTGGTTCCACATGTTTGGCCCAAACATTGTGGTGACAGGAACATATTACAGATAATAGCTGTTCACATCATGATGCATGGGAACAGAGAATGACAAGCAGTGGCCCAGCAGTCATTGGAAAGATGAAAATAGCAGAAATTTCACTTAGGTCTCTTTCTATGGGACTTTCACTGCCAAAAGAGACNATTTCAGACCAATCCCCTCCCCTCCAGGATGACTACTCTGAGGAGCTGGAGAATGTCTTCAATGTCATTGGAAGAGTCTAGAAGGAGCTCCCCAAGAACTCTACTGAAACCCCCCAAGGTTTTTTGATGAAGCTCGTCCCATTAAAACCAACAATTAAGGTGGGGATACCACTAGTTCAGCTGGNTAGAACACTTGCCTAGCATTCGTGAAGTCCTGGGTTCCATCCTCAACACTGCATGAAGCAGATGTGGTGCCACATGCTTATAATCTCAGCACTTGGGAGATGTAGGCCAGAGTTCAGAAGTTCAAGATCATCTTCAGCTATGTAGTGAGTTTGAGGTCAGCCTAGTCTACACGAGACCTTGTCAAAAACAGATAAATAAATGTACGAGAAAGTCAGCTTCCAACTAAGCCCTTTCCTGTGAGGAAAAGAATAAAAACGACACAGGGAAAGGTGGGCATAAATGGGAGGCAGCCAGAGCCTCCATGATTCTGTGAGGTGCTACCGTGGCCCCTTGCTGCTGGCACACACCTCCATGGAGGATTATCACCATTAATCCTCACAATTGCCCAGGAGGCTGACACTTGTATTCTTTTGACAAATAGAACAGCCAGACCCTTTGCTCAGCTTCGTACCTCAGAACAGGAGACAGGGCAGAATGAGCCAAGGCAGTGTGGCCATCTGTATGTTTCCTGAAGCTGGGACCAGTGAGGACTCTCGCTCTTCCTCTCGACCGCTCTAGCAAGATGAGCTTTGTAAGGCTTTGGGCAAACTGCTGTCAATCACTAGAAGTTTCCAGAATCCTCCGTTTGTTTGGGGACTAGAGGGCTTTCTCCTCTTGGTTTCCCTTCTCAATCCCACTTTTAGCTCTTCTAATTTTGCTGCTTCCCATGAGGACACAAACCTGTGTCCACATCAAATGTATTTAGGGATCCCAACAACACCTAAA
This sequence comes from Neotoma lepida, assembly GCA_001675575.1. Classification (NCBI taxonomy): domain Eukaryota; kingdom Metazoa; phylum Chordata; class Mammalia; order Rodentia; family Cricetidae; genus Neotoma; species Neotoma lepida. The sequence continues at coordinate 197,960 of LZPO01017289.1, read as the reverse complement.
CAGATAAACACACAGAGAAAACAGAAGAAACTCAAAATACACTCTACAGTGTGAGAAATTGTCGTTTTCCCAATTTTAACGGCAATGGCTTCAGAAGAATGCAGTAATGTAAACATNTATCTGCTAGGTCGGGAAAGACAATGTCACCTTCCAAGGTGTCCCTCAAGGGCTCTGGGTTTGTCCCATGGTGGATGGTGGGGGTTGGGTGAGTGTTACTTGTCCAAGGAGACTGAGGAAATTGGAAAACAGACAACCTGAGGGACCGTTCCTCATGACATCTTTGTCTGTCTCAAATGCCAACCTGTCCCTGTGGGTAAACATAGATTCAAGTTTAAANCTTCCACTTAAGGGTTGGAAACCTAACTACAGGAAAACACAGAATCTCTGCAGGACCTGCAGCCTGCAGCTGCACCAAATGTCTCTCACCAAGAAAGGGTTCTTTTGTTGTGCGGGAAGGTCCATAGATTCACATTTAATTCTGTTTCAACGCTANGACATTATTGCTTTTATCATTTTCATTCTCTCACAGAATCCGCAATGGAATGTTCCAGATGTCACATGACCTGTGATGATAACGGGTCAACATTTAGACTGTCTATAAGCAGATCATTTTGCAAGTGTCAGATATTCACTGTTTTGGGATCAGACCTGAGTAGTGCAGGAGGATGAATGGGTTTTAATGTAACCAATGCCAAGAACACACTCNTGTTTTACTATTCCACCTTGCAGCTAGCATCTGAAGAGCTGCCATTCACTAAGTTTCAGTTTATCATTGAAGAATTAGCTAACTCTCAGTTACTTGTCCAGCACCATGTTTGTCTGTGTGCCACCATGCTTCCCACCATGATGATAATGGACTAAACCTCTGAACTGTAAGCCAGCCCCAATTAAATGTTCTCCTTTATAAGTGTT
>LZPO01017289.1:183222-196441 GCA_001675575.1 Neotoma lepida | reverse complement strand
CACACACACACACACACACACACACACACACACACACACATTTGCATGTACACACAGCAGAATAGTCAAACTTCAGTGTCAGGAAGTAGCATGATGGGCTACAGAGATGGGGTGAAGCAGAAACTGAAGAGATACCATCTAATGGGTACACAAAATANGTAAAGTTATTGAGAACAGTGGTGATGGTTTCTCATTGTGATTGTATTTAACATCCTTGNCTGCACACCTAAAAATGATTAGGATAGCAAATCNAATCAGGTGTGCTTTATCATAGTTTAAAAGCCAGGGAAAAGCCAGGAAAAGTTTGGTATNCAGCATGAAAATTAAGAGGTTAGTGTGAACAGCTGTGGTAAGTCAGGAGCGAGGGCTCACCCAGACCAGGACAGAAAGGAAGACTTGAAATTCAAACAGAGCTCTCAGATTCACACTCTTGTCCATTGCAGAATTCTGCTATCTGGAGTCAGATTGAAAACGTCTCAACTTTTAAATCTTCTATTTCTACTTTAGATCTTGGCATTTGGCTGAGTTGCACACCCATGCTCTCCAGGCCCCACAGCCACAGGCTTCCTCATGTCTACTATCTGCCCGGCTCCTGGGGTTGCCTGTTCTGACAGCCCGTAGAGCCCTGGATCCTTTGATGGTCTAAGAAGGGCCAAAAGCTGTATCAANGGCAGGAAGACAACTGTGCAGTCTCAGAGCAGCAGAGAAGGGTCCAGCTCGGCGTGAGGACCTCTGNAGCAGGCTTTCTCTTGGGCCACCAACCAGCTCCCAAATCATGACACNGAGACTTATTATTAGTTATGAATGCTCAGCCTTAGCTTATGCTTGTCCCACTAGCTCTGAGAACTTAATTTAACCNGTTTCTCTTNATCTATGTTTTGCCTTGGGGCTTTTTACCTTCACTTTATTCTGAATGTCTTAATCCATGTCTGACTGGCTGGTGGCTGCCTGTCTGGCTGGCCCTGGGCGTCTTCCTCTCTTTCTCCCTCATTCTCTCCTTTTTTCTCATTCTCTTCTCTCTTCTCTTCTCTTTTCTTACTTATTCTCTCTGCCTACCAGCCCCGCCTATCCCTCTACTGCCTAGCTATTGGCTAGTCAGCTTTTTATTAGACCAATCAGATACATNAGGCAAGCAAGGTGAAACAGCAGCANATCTTNACATAATTAAACAGATGCAGCATAAACAAATGTAACACATCTTTGCCTAGTTAAAGTAATATTCCACAGCAGACTTCATGTCAGACTCAGTCACTGGGGAACAGGAGTTAGCTAGTGGCATCTAGTTCCCTCCAACCACTAATTTTAAGATTCTTTGTAATCTCCAAAGTCAGAACTTTGATGCATTTATGTCAGCTGCAGGTAGCTGATTATCTGCAGCTGTAGGTGGCTGATTAATTTCATCTAATTGGTAATATTGGAACTTTGGAGTAATCAGATTTCCATCAATGTCTTGTTTTGGTATCACTTATATGGCCTTGGAAACACTGGTTACAGTGCACCCACCATATCTGCCCTACAGAGATCCGTTACTCCATTGCTGGTCCCCGTTTGTCAAGCTAGTCAAGTAGAGCCACTTCCTCAAGTGTCAGCTCTGGATCTAAAAACATCTATCAGAGATAAGAAGTTGTCATGGCGAACCACAACAAACCAAAGGTGACAGATCATGGGACTTGGTTACTGTACGTCCTGGGAGACACACAGCCTTCAGTCTTTGCTTTCTCTGCACAGGGCTTTTCAACACCACGTCCTGGGCTGTCTCAAAAGCACTTTGCTTTTCACTTTGCAACTCCTCGAGCAGGTGGCATTCAGGCACACCATGTGGCTCCTACTTAAAACAGAACAATATTTGGCTGGATTTATTTGTTAATACCTAACATTTGTTCAAACACCTTCACGAAAGTTTGGGAAAATGCGAAACACAGCACGTAGAATCTGGAGTTCTTTGTTTTATGCCTCAAAAAAAAGGTACCCAGAAGATGTCAGGGTAAAACCCACTGAAACATCCTGTTTGCATGATGCTGTGTCCTCATATTAGATGCTGAGAAATCTAGTGTTAGGATGGATACTTCTACTGATTGATAAGGTAACTTCAGATAAATTATATTTATTGTTGTTGTTGTTATTGTGTAGTTCCAAAAGGAGGAATGATAAATATGGATTTAAAATATACGAAGCGGGGCGGGGTTGCTGAAAGGGTCCGTGTCTCTGGCTTGAATGTACTTTTAAGATATTTTGGGTTATCAAGTATTTAAAAACTAAAAATGATTTGACTTAAGGAAAACTGTTATGCTGTTAGAAAATATTTTCCATGCCTACAAATATTCTACNAAAGTTGATTTTAGTGACTGTTAATTCACATCTGATGTATCTTAATTCACTTAGCTGACTGTTAAAATGGGGCTGAGTGGGGGGTGGGCAGCTGCCCATCAGTTCAAATGTGCTGAGAGTTGCTTCTTCAAAGGAGAGGGACCTGGCGTATGTCCCTTGTATTTGAAAACAGAAGAGACATGAAGAAGGATTTAACTGAAGCCCCAACCGGGAAATCTGGGGTCAGAAGAGGTCTGTGACCTGGACTGGTGGGAAAATGGGGAACCTTAGGTCACTCTTTAAGCTCAGTCATAGCAAGGAACTCACACGTGACCAGTGTGCCTGATGCATTCATCTGAGAATTAATCGATATGTCTGTCAGCAGGAGGCAGAGTCACCATCTCTCCCTTGAGTCTGAATTGGCTTAGTGACTCACATTCGCCCAAAGGGATGTTGAAAGGGGGGCACTGCACTTTTGGTGCAGAACATGCATTCTGGGAGATTTTTGGCTGCCCCAAAGTGGCCTTGTGGGCAGAACATATGGAGAGAAAATGGAGACCTACAAGGCTCTATCCCAGGTGCCTTTGCCTTGGCGGTATCCCTGCCACCATCAGACCAAGGACATCTTAGAGGAGTTCCTCAAAACTGAATCAACCCAAGATTTATGATCAGAAGAAATAGTTATCATCTAAAGAGCTTCCTGGGGGTGGCTTGTCACACTGCAATGGTAGCAATAATGAGAGATACTCCTAGAAGTAAGATTTGGACATCAGTACACAAGAATCTGGGCTGGACATTGCAGGGGTCAACAACCAGCCCTCAGGTCACGAGTCTGCAAGTTTCCAAAGAATTTACTAAGGAGACAGAAGTTTGGACTGATGATATGAAATGACCTGACAAGGTATTAGGAATTCCTGTGGCTTGTAGTGTTGTGATTGAGCAGGTGCTGTGGTCAAGTCTCAAAGCCATTCTGCAGCCGTGAGCCCTGATTGCAGGTCCTCTGAACAGCCCCTTCAGGAATGCACAGGCAAATCTCTTTCCATTCCTGTAACCTTCTGAGCCATGGTGTACAGGCTGCCAGATTCCACAAATAAAAACGTGCAATTAAATCTGAACTTGAGGCAAACACTGAAGACTTTTAGAATAAGTACGCCTTGTACAATATTTGAGAAATGTTTATAGTAAAATCGTATTATTTATCTTAGGTTGAAGTTTCACTAGCCAGCTTGTGGAACTAATGTCTGACCTCACTTTGCGTCAAGAAGGGGCCCTGGGAGCTAGAGCGGTATGCTCTGAGTCCACGTCTAAATCTCACATGCTTTTGCAATTGTAGTTTTGCAAAGACTTCAAAAAAGAAAGAAGGAAAGAAGAAAACATATGACAGTTGCAGCAAAAAAACATAACAGAAGCCGGTCTCATGTAAATATTATGTTAATTAAAACAGACGGAGCATAAACAAAATAACTTCGGGGCTGGTGTCTGTTCCGCCTGGATTTCTTAATATAGTAACTCAGTTCCCATCCTGTTAGCGCCCTTTCCTTATCAAACATTGAACCGGGTGTAAGGAAGTTTAAATTCCCAGGGATTGGAGAGTGTTCTCTAAACACTTGGAACAGATGGTCTCTTGCCTGAAAAGCGTGCATCCTTTCGGGGAATAGAGGGTTGAACTTGGCTATTTCAGGAAAATGTTTTGGGGTTCATTTTTAGACGTCAGGTTTTCCACACTGAAGAACACCTCCCATCCCATCCTTCTGCTGAGTTTGCCCACAGGGCAGAGATCCCATGTGTATACACACCTTACACATCACAGAAAACAAAGGAAGCCTCGTCCCGCCTCCTGCACAGTTTCTCACCACTTCAGAGAAGGCACAATCGCCTTACAGATCTGTAAAGATAAATGTCCATTTGAGAGGGTGTAATTGATAAAGTCCGACATGCCACCAAGTGGCAGAGGACTAATAACAACAAAATGTCCTTTCTGCCCCTCCAGAAAGTTCTCGGTTCCACTCCAACAGCACACGGTGGTGCTGCCAGAGCTCTTTAATCTATTTTAAGCTCTCTCAGTTCCTCAGACTTGGTTTGCCTTTTTCTTTTTACTTTTATCTTTAAACAGAACTGTCTGTTTCGCAGAATAATCTTCACATGGGTCCTCTGATGTTCCGCATAATTAACCNGGCTGTTATTTGTTTAGGCACCAATACTAATCAGAAATTAGACTTGCTGAAAACATCCCCGGGCCATNAAGGAAATCAGCGGGTATTCTCTTGTGAAATTCTCTGCCTCTTATCAGAAAATCTTAACTTTAGCTAAGTGATCTGAACTATTGTCAGACTCTAAGAATCTCATTTCAAAGTAAAACTGGATTGTGTATCCATGCATTTCCCAGTTTTCTCGGGGTGGATGAGATTCTTGAGGTCCGTGTGACAGACTGAGGAAGAGCAAGAGAAGGCAGGAGCCATTTCTTCAAGCTGACAGTCGAGGAGAGGGAGTCCAAGATAATCACATAATCCATTTATAACTGCCAAGTTAACAAGCTCTCACCTCCAAATATACCCCTTATTTACAAAGAGCCACTTCTGTGCAAAAGTGGGCTCTTGTCCATGTGACCAGAGTCACATGCTGGGGTCCCACATCTTATTCTCTCAGTACCAGAAAGATCAGTTCATACAAGTTCATTCTTGGAATTTTAACATATTATTAAATATATATATATTTGTATGAGCTCTGAACATAATTTTCCCACACTTTATTATAAGCTACCTCCTAAAATTACTTGCCCCTCTGTTCTGCCCAGTGCGTTCCAGTTGCCTCAGTTAAAAAAAAAAAAAGACATCCAGAATGAAGTAGCCAATCAGAGTGGCCTTGCCCAGGTCAGACCACATTAGGGAAAAGCTCCAGGCCCCACACCATTAACGGCATCGATAAATGGAATTATTTACAGAAGAATGGACAGGCTGCTAAAAATTCAAGGCCTTGTCGTGAGAATGGCTTCCCTATGCCCTCTAGTCCAGGCCTGACCTAAGTCCTTGAAGAGGACTCTGCTCTCTTCCCCTCCGGGACTGAACTCTGGCTCACTTTGTCAGTGCTCATCTAAGGACAAGGGCTGTGCTCCCTGTCACACATGCCGGATGGATGGGTCCTGCCAGCCAGGATGTTGGAGTCCACTCGAGGAGGCAGAAGAAGGTCTTCCAGGAGGAACTGTACTCTTCCATAGGCTGCCTGCCTGCCCTTCAAGCCCTGCATGCTGCCTTGGGAATGAACTTCCTTCCAGAACACCATGCTTTCATGTTTCCATGCATAGGAGGGAGCCGCAGGTCTCACACACTCAGATGCTCGCTGTGTATTTCCTGGGACCCTAAAGATCCTCTGTGCTTCCCTAGAGACTTTCACACAAAGTGACCCATACTATCCGTTAAACTGATCATAGAACAGTGGTAGAGTCCCCTAAGAAGTGAGGACACCCTTGTCTTATAACTCATATTTGCAGAGAATACAGGTGTGTTTTGAGGTCTATCTAGAGAGTAGCTTGAAGGATCCCCTTTTAAACTTGAGATCACGTGACATTCAGTAATGAAAGGTCAATCAAATTTAACCTGAATATTTTGCAAGTTAATTGCTTTTTAATATAATACAATCAGGATTCAAAGAATTATTTTCCAGTTATTAGCAAAGAGAGNCCAATTCATTTTCCTCATCTGTTGCAAGTATTCTGGAATTTACAANAATCATATAGGATGAGAAGACTATTTAAAAGCAGAACTCAGGGCAGTTTAATTGTCTCTTCAAACCATTTGCTACTAATTAAGCAAGAAGTTTTATTACCTCTGGATATACTGCGATGTGGAAATAGAAAAAGAGGAGGGTAGAAAAGAGGGAGAGATCACATTNAAAAAAAATAAACTGCCAAAGATCATTGTCAAAATAACTTTTCCATTTTATTTAACAAGATGACTCTAATGTATTGTTTAATGAACAGAGTGTAAAATATTTATTTCCATCTTCCTTTTGGTCTAACTTCTAGTAGATTGGATATGAATGATGAACTTGCTTTACCGAAGAACATGACTTACTTAGCTGATACGGCGTGTCCAGGTATCAACTAATTTCCTGGATGCCTCCGAGTCTGCTGGGCGAGAGCTCGCATCAATCCCCACACCGCAAGTGGGCCAGTAGCTCACAAACACCAGTGCGCATGTGTGACAGAAATGAACTGATTACCGCAAAGGCTCGTTCTCCACGGGATGTTTCCCTGCGTGGAAACCTCCTTTTTGTGCTGGTATGGTGCAGGATTAGCTCTCCCCGTTTCACTAAATGTGAAATCAAATGTGTTTGGGAACAAGAAAACACACACAGAAACCCGTGTTCCTTTTCCACCACACATGAACTTAGAGAACTGTGGAGGATTTTGTGGGGGCAGAGCCAGGCTCGGTGACTGAAGGGGACCTACACAGCATTGCAAATAAATAAAAGATTTTGCCTAAACACTGCTGCACTTTATGAATTTGGTAAAAATCGAGATATAAATTCCTTCATATGAACATACCTTTCACTGAAAGAATCTAAATTATTTTAAAAAATGATAAAAACCCTAGTAATCATTGTTAGAAGTATTTCATCATTAAATTCCCAGACTAACAGTTTCACACTGGAAAAAGAGCAGGGTGCTGGGAGGTCACCTCTGAGGAATCACTACATTAATACCCTTGACTTTTTTCTTGGTACAATTGTGTGTCTGAGTTGGCAGATGAGGGAGGCAATGGATATTTTCAGAAAAAAAGGCCCCATTTTGGGGGGTTAATTAAATGCCACTTCCATTAATGGAGTAGTAATCATTTGCTTATGACTGACCTTGTTTCTCTCTCATGATGAAGTGACCAGGTTGACTTAGGGGGTGGCATATCATTTATTGACAAAATATGTTCGGAAACATCTGTACTTGGGTTTAAACTCTGTTATTTACAAATCAGCAGATACAGGGAAGGGCTCATAGTTTGCCCACAAGACACAAACACGCAAAGCCATGGCCGGATCCCTTAAAAATAATAGTTTGATGCAAAAAGCAGAGGCGGACGTACATGTGTATATTCTAATCGAGCTACGCTCCTGAGAAGGGTACACTATGGATTGCGAAGGAGGCTATTTTATTCAAGAGGGAGTCACACACATAAAAATAAAATATTTAATATTCTACACTATATTACAAAAATAAATATATTAATCAATAAATAGTAAGAAGCCTAGAACTTTTACATGATCATGCTGGTGGTGGGCTGCCAAGTGCCCCTGCTAGAATTTCCCTCAAGAGTTATTAGGTTTATCAGCTTTTGCCATCAAAGCATAGGAAATAAAAATAAAGCAAGACTGGTATGGGCTGGCCATAGGGGAAGATTTGTCATCACAGAAATGTATCAATCGCTAAGTTTTAATTTCCTGAGAACCTACCCGTTCTGTGGCTTCAGGTTAAGGCAGTGAAGTAGATGGCTGCAGGCAGCTGCTGGGACAAGGGAGAAGAATGCTTCTGTTTGTGGTTTTTGTCATTTCACTTTCTGATAAGGCAGCAAAATTCATAACAATAATGAAAACAGCAACACTTGAATATCCAATACGTGACTATCTGCACACCTTTGTACAAGAAGACCATCGTGAAGAATGCAGTTTATATTTGCACTCTAGTAAACGGAGCAGCACGTGGGATATGCAGACAGCCTCAGCTGTCACCTCCCTTCAACGGCTCCACAAAGTCTCTCCAGGAGCTGACGGGGAGAGCAGCAGTGGGCATGGCGGGATACAAGAGGTGACACCTCTGGTATCAGATGTTAATGTCAGTGGTGTTCTGTGGCCAGAAAGCATGCAGTTCCACAGATCTGGCTGTCATGTTTTCCTGGAGTTTGCAAGTCATTTGGCATCACATGACATATTTAAACTATTGNAATTACAAAGCCGAGCTATCTGCCCTGGGCTGGTTGTGGAACCAAGACTAGAACTTAGAAGAAACTATTCCTGCCAAGCTGAGATTTTGTTATGTGTCTATGATAGTGTCCTTGAGAAAGAAGGACCAGCAGTACCATGGAGTATGAGGATGTGTGGTGTACCATAGAGTATGAAGGCTGTACCATTTCCTCAGGGGATGCTGCCACNGCTATCCAATGCCAGCTAGCTATATGTATACAGATTGATGCATGTGCTCAAACACTTGGTGTTATAAAGAGGCTAACATGGAGGCTTCTAAGCTGATTATCCATCTCAGCCAACACAATGTCCCTCACTGTGTTCCCACTTATGATCAAAATATTCCTCTTCCAGGGCAACAATTTCTCTGAGATTTGCATTTTGACCGACTAAATATACAGAGTTGAAGTTTAAATTCAGAAAATATCTTTTCTTGATAGAGCAATCTGAATGTATAACCCTAAGAAGTTTATGGAGAGGAAGCTGATAGCTAGCCCAAAATTAATATATATAACCGATAGGGTAGAGTTGGGCAATGTACTGGAAGCCGTATTCCTGCTCCTCATGTGAATCACTGTGTCACCTGTCTGCCGATGCTGGGGTGACTTAGGACCTGCCTGCTCTAGCTCCTCCTGCACAGAGGACCCTAACAGGAAGCTGTAGGGCCAGAGCCAGGGTCTCAGTGTCCTTATAACCCACCTGATGATGGACAATAATTTCCAACTGGAAGGAAGGCAGAGCAGGAAGAATGGGGATGCTACAGGGTCCCTTCCAAGATCAAGGCTGATTTCAAAGCTTAAGCTCAACATTCAAGTCACCTGTTCATGTGTCTACTCATTTGTGGGTTTGAATGTATCCACCTGGACTCTAGTCTTCTATTCTGTATTCTTCATGAAAAACATAGCATAAAGGATAGAGCTAAAGTCAAATCAAGTTAAATTTCCAGAATAAGCCTAGAAGTCAAGTCACTAACTGATTTCACACTGAGTGATTCCAGAATAAGCCTAGAAGTCAAATCACTAACTGATTTCACACTGAGTGATTCCAGAATAAGCCTAGAAGTCAAATCACTAACTGATTTCACACTGAGTGAAAAATGCTTTCAGGTGCCTCCTCCCAGCCCATGTCATGGGTAAGGAAGGGAGAGAAAGACAAGAAAACCAGGGGCATGATGGACAGGAAGTTAAACAAAGGGAAGAAGACGAAAGAGAAAACAGAGATGGCCAGCAAGGGGGCGGGTCATAAAATGAAGACTATTTTCAGTAGAGTCCGTTAAATAGCTCCCTTCTGATAGTCCTCTTAATCTTGGGAAATTTTATTTTGTCCAAAAAGATTTAACTATCCCATTAGAATGGTGACGATTTTACCGCTACACCTGAGACAACATCTACGCCCTTCCTCCTCTCCCNGTCCACNATCTCCATGGCNCTCTACAGCAGTAAAGGCTGACACATGAGGCCTTGCCTCCTGTTGACTGAGAGGGAGTCAGTCCTGAAGTGCCCCACCCCCATCTTTCTTGACCAAGCAACTGTCTCCTGGAATACATGGCCCAGGGGCCCATTCTTTGCAAGTGCATCTCTGGGACCATTGCCTGTCAAGGCCTTTTGTTTCCTGTATCTGACAACCCCACCCACCTCTTGAGCCTGCAGCCTGCTCATCCAGCCTGCTGCTCTGAGCCATGGCAGATACAACTGAAAAGAACTACGTTCACATTCCCAGAACATTTGGAAAACATGTTTCTCTAGATGGTTAAACTCCTGATATGAACTTTCTTACCCTGAGTTCCATATCCTATAATACAGACACTCCGGAGGAANCCATTCACATGTATGAGCATAGTCTGCCTCTTTTGGACAAAAAGATCTTCCTAAGTTCATGTGCACCTGCACAAACACGCACAAATACCTGTGTGTTGACACTCTTTCCCTTAAGGGGCTGCTCTTTCCAAACTGACACCNAGGCTAAGTGGTACGGGCCTGCATTTTGTTGTTAGAGATGTATCACTGGGAAATGAGAGTCCAAAGAAGATAAGTGGAAGGGACCGGATTGTATAGCAAAATACACATTTTCTACAACACACTGACCTGTCCACTTCCCTAAGATGGCAACCTCTATTATCTGTACACCTTCNTTAAATAGTCTCATTAAATAGAACACAAAATATACACATTTGCAGTTATTAAATAAGCCATGGGACTCCTCTCCTATCTACAGCCACATTCAGACACGGCCATTCCTTCGTATTTAAACTTGTAGGTGACAACACCTTTATCTAAATAGAGGATGGAGATGGGATCCAGCTTCGTGGGCACACAGCAGGCTTTGGAAGCTTTCTGGGAATTCTTGAGGTGGACTAAGGCCTGGATAATAGCGTGTTTTGTGGGTGTGAGGTGCTCTGCCAGAGGGTAGTTGCAGACACCGCGGCATTCATAGGCTTCGTACCCAGGTGGNGCGATGATCCAGGAGTCCCATCCAATCTCCTTGAAGTCGATGTAGAGAGGGGTCTTCTTGCAGTAGTTGCCCTTGGCATTCCTTCTGATTCGAGCGGTAGAGTCATCAATCATGTTAGACCTCATCTGCAACAAGGCCTCTTCGTCAGGCCCACTGAAAAAACCATCCGTGTCCAGGTCCAGGTCCTGCTCGTGAGTGATCATTTCGTTCAGCTCCTCTTTCTGCTCCTTGTCATTGCTTTGGTCATCAGAAAATACAACAAGCAAAGGGTCGTGCTTATTCTGGGCACTGATGTCTATTTCCAGTTGTCCCCTTCCGGTGTCCTCACCTTGATTTTGTGTGCTCTCAATGTGGATCTCCAGCTGATGGGTAGCTGGGCCTGACTTTTGCCAACGTCTGGTGGCATCCGTGACATCAAATGTCTCCCACTCACTGTTGGTTCCATAGATCTCCGTTGACACTAAGACCAGCATGCTGCTTTCATCCTCAGCACCTGCGACACTCTCTAGTACTTCAAAAATGGTGATCTTACGGTCCACACCATCATACATCATACGATCTCTTTGCACCAGCGTGTACAACCTGAGTTCAGCCATGATGACCTCTTCATGGTGAGGGATGGACACATTGAAGAGGAGAGGGTATTTCCGGACCCCGTTAAAACTGACTGGTTGAGAAAACAGATCTAGAAAAGAAAAAATATTTATGAGAAATCAGACTCGCTAGTATGCNGCATAATACAGCAGGTGCTTATTTCTGTAGTAAGACTTGCCCACCAGAGCTGTCTCACTGGGACAGAACTGGAAAGGGCCTTGGAGCTGCAGACAAACCCTCTGTTTGTCCAACCAGTAATGAGCCATGAAATGGATCATGGAGATTGTTCTGAACTAGCTCATGACTAAAGACTTCGAAGTTTGTGTTTGTAATGGGCGGTGAGCTCCNTGCGGTTGGCTTGCCACTGGTCTTCATGGAAGNTCTCCATAGACCAGGGGTTGTTAAACCCACAGGCCAAACTGAGGTTTAACATGCTATTGAAAATAAAGTTTCACCAGAGCACAGCCCCATTCGGGGATTGCTGTACCGTCTCTGGCTAATTTTGCCCTGTAGAGGTGGAGTTAGCTATGAACTATCTGACCTTTACAGAGAAAATTTGCTGACCCTGTCCCAATGTACCAAAGTTTAGCAATGTCTGGTCAAACTGGTCTGGAGTGTGCAGTCCTTCCCGAGTGAGTGAGAGAAGATGTGTCTCAGGGGTAGACGGATTGCCTTAGTGATACTCACTAGCAGCCAGCATGAGTTGGACACACACAAACCACCCGAGATCTATATGAAATAGCTGGTTAAAGGTCCTTTAGTACCAGAAGCCTGTCTCCAAATGCTTTCATACTGATTTTTTTAAAAAACCAGATCTAGTGTGGCCTTGGTTGCCTTGTAATTCATGTGTAGAGCAGGCTGGCCTTGAACTTGNAGAAGTCCTCTGGTCTTTGTTTCCTGTGACTCTTTGCAGGCACATGTCACCGTGCCATGCCTGGTATTATCTTTTTATGTGATAACTTTTCAAAGAGCCTAGANCTCCTGNGTACGTTCCTCAGATAGTTTGTCTCTACAACGACTAAGACATTTGACATCAGAGTATCCAAGGATTGTGACACCAAGATGCCAGGGACCTGCAACCAAGGGTCATCTATCGTCCTTGGCAATCTTTCCCCAACTGTATAGCTAACTGATGATCTCAGTGGATTCTCTGATCCANGCTATACTCAGCATTCTTCCTTAGCTCATGGCTTTATACTTACTCTCAAAAGGCTTAGAAGTTTGCCCTTAAGCTGATAGTTGTATGGGCTTTTTAAATTTACGTAAATAAAACACATCGTTATTTCACACATTTCATGCCTTCCTCTGGGGGCTAAAATTTTCTGCACAGTGACAGTGGGGATACTGACTTCTGGGATGGCCCTGAAGTCACTGGTGNGGCCAGAGCAACTGTAACCAGGGCTTAACATTCTGATCAAGCCTTGGTGCCTATCCATTCTCTCCAGTACCCAGACCGCTGCAGTTGCTCAATGGATGTTTATTGACCAATTGAATGACTATTTTATCCTATTTGATTACTAGCTTTCCCACTGGAAACCACAGAAACAGGAGTACAGCCCTCCTCTGCACCTTGTACCTTTGAAGATGTTCTTCTGATTCTTAGAAAGAAAGCCNTCTTGCCTCACTTCCACTTCTCCATCTCTGGCCTCCCCCTCGAGACCGTGGCCCCTTCAAGTCTCTCTCTGAAAGTTTGTCCCACTAGGAGTCATCACCTGTGCACTTGCTGTCACGGAAGACCAAAAATGGGAGAGCAGGCTCCTTGCTCCTCATGGGAGAAGTACAGAGAAAGTGTTCTCTGGAATGGAGGAAGCTTCAGAGGATGANCATACTCAGTCTTGACTGTGGAGGGAGCTTCAGTGAGGTTTACACATGTAAACACTTACATTACACACGTTAAATACATGCAGATTTCTACATA
>LZPO01017289.1:154454-177323 GCA_001675575.1 Neotoma lepida | reverse complement strand
CCATCGCCACAGTTGCTGAAACGCCTGGATACTGGATTCAAGACCACAGCTAGAGGGACAGAAGAACTGGGTTTCTAATTTTATCTTATTTTAACTGTTGGCATTTCAATAGCTGCACTTAGANAGTAACTGTCACATTGGACAGTGTGAACCTGGATTCCGATCCATAAAAACAAACATAGAAATAGAGTTATAGAGTTATTGGCTAGCAGGTAAGACTCCCAATTTTATACAGTGCCAGACTGTTTTCTGAATAGGTATCCCATGCTTGTTCTTCCTAGCAAAGATTTTATTGACCAGTGTCCTTGCCAGTGTGTGTTAGTTGACTTGGGGGACTCTGAGCTGAGTATCTCTGCAGACACCNACCCACCCANACCCTGAAATTCCTAAGAGAGGGGAACTTAAAGAACAAGATTAAGAACAGCTGTGTAGATGTGGGGAAATTAAATGGGAGACTCATGCCAAATATTAAGATCTATCAAAACTCAATGACATTCATAACAGCATCGTATTGTAGGGTTAGATCAAGATAGAGAGAGCTGGGAAAAGATTCACAAAGAAGAAAACTTGGTTAAAAAGTAGCTGCTATCATAGCTCAATAAGGAAACAAAAACATTAATAAACAATAAGGGGTCACTTACTGGAATATCCATTGTCTATGTCATTCTTTACACAAAAAATCAAATTCAGATTGATGGTGGGTTTTTATGAAAGAGAAAATTTGAATATTAGGAGGAAGTCTTATGAGAGTGTCCCCTTTGCCCTCACATCTGGTGCTGCCCCAACCAGAGAGAGCAAGGACAGGCATGGTTTTCCTGTCTGGCTCAGAAAACNGAGAAAAGGAAGGTCACGGTTAGAGAAAAAGTGTGCATGAATTCTAAACATCTGACAGTGAGGATGTCCCTNGGAACAGTGAGTGGGACACACTTTAAATCAAGGTGATTATGCTTGCCATTCTTTCAACAGCACGTGCACAGCCTGGAATGGGGCGACGTTTACATGTGACAAAAGGTTACATTACCTGTCATTTAAGAAACATCTCTGTTGTGCTTAGAGCAAACACTCTTTTTTCAAATATGCTCTTTAAGTAAAAAATGCTAACAATGAAAATGCCCACTGACCTAGGATATCCTGGGAGTGGAGTGGACAGCCCATCAGTGTGCTCTTCTCACACTAGAGGTGTCTGACAGCTGCGCCAAGCAACAGCACAGAGAGCAGTGACAAGGATGCAAACGCAGCCAGGGCGCTCTGCCACCACAGGAGATAAGTCAAGGCCTTTAGCACCAGGGGCTGCTAAGGGCTTATTCCACACTCTGAGTGAGATAAGCTGCCATTCATGCCTCACAGCACACCCCAGTCAGGAAAGTAGCTCAGAGAAAATCTAAGCGATGCAACTAGGCACAAGTAATCATTTTAGGGATGGAAATGAGCAAACTTCAAGATGTTTTGGTTTTAGTTACTCGAGGATCTGTCAAGAGCCTGTGCTTCAGAATGACTGGCTTTTCAAAGCATGTCACCACCACAGGGCTTCACAGAGCCCGCCTGCCAGGCACTTTGCACTCACAATCCAAGTCCCAATGTCTGAAGTACAATTTGCTTTCTCATTTTGCAGAGGCACCTGAAGTCCGAATGGTTACATGAAGTGGCTGGGTGACACGTGCTTGGAAAAAGTTGGAGACACATCCTTGCCACTAATTCCTCCTAATTCTCTAAGCCACTTTTGTTAGGCTGGTAGTTCATAGGGCTGTTAGGATTATACACCTGATTAGATACATTAGAGGCCTCGCTGNACTGTCCACTAAGTTAACTTCCCTGAGGCTAAAGAACCCTCTGGTGTCTTGTATTTCCTCATTCAGATTCAATTCCAAGTGTACTATGTCCACTTAAGAACAAGCAGGATATGAGTCTACCCGCCCCCACACTTTTCTTTTCTTTCTTTCTTGCAAAATACAATCACATCATCTGGAGAATTCAGTGTGAACATGTTTTGGAAGAACAGTTCGCATTGTGACTTAGAGGAATCATCAGCAGGTCCCTGTCCACAGAGCTACAAGGTCAAGGCAAGTCACACTTATTATTACAGAAGGCTGGGCACCTGTAAGAAAAGACATGGCCTCCTAAANAGATTCAGCCCAAGTAGATCAGTCTGTGGATGTCAGCACCACAGCCTGAGGCTGTATCATCATAGAGGACATCATAGAGGACATCACAGATTAACCCCAGTTTCCCATTTCCACAATCCAACAGTGTAATTAAAAAGCATCAGGCTCTGAAAGCTGGAAGGAAAAGTAGAGGCCAGCCTGGCTAGCCTCTGCACTGCACAGGAAGAGAGAAGCAAGAGGAGAAAGGAATGGGACCTGTCTTATCAGTGGACGCCTGTTGACTTTCACTGGACAAGTTTAAAAAGAAAGGATTCTTCGGGAAGGTCTTAACTAACAATGACCAAAGTGTGTTGTGCATCAAATCAGAGTTAAATGCAACTCATCTTTATTAAATACTGTGCATAAAGGAGAAAAGTTCCTGGAACTTTGGGGCATTTTTAAAAAGTATTATGTGAAGTAGCATTATGATGACAAACCCTT
Organism: Neotoma lepida; assembly: GCA_001675575.1. Taxonomy (NCBI): domain Eukaryota; kingdom Metazoa; phylum Chordata; class Mammalia; order Rodentia; family Cricetidae; genus Neotoma; species Neotoma lepida. The sequence continues at coordinate 174,741 of LZPO01017289.1, read as the reverse complement.
TGGTAGAAACAGCCTTCTGGGGGAAAAGGGGGGATCATCAATGCCTTCCAAGCATTTTATCCTCCTTCTCCCAAAGGTGAGACTGTGAGGGTCAGATTCCCCTCTAATGTGATTTATAAGGCAATGAAACAGTGTGAATGCAGACTTGGAAGTGATGAAGTGGATTTTAGACAAGGGTCTTCAAGTAACCTTGTTCTGATGCAACCGATATTGTGTGTGTCCAGAGGATCAAAATCACATATTTGATCCTCCACAAGTGCCCCCAAATTATTAGCAAATGATCGATCATGGCTATGTTTAAGACTCGTCATTAATTATTCCCGAGGACTTGGAAGGGTTGGCCTTGATAACGGTACCTACGAGGAATTCTAGTGAATGATAACAGCAGAACTCCCTAAATAGGCAGCCAGACAGCTAAACCATGCCCGAGCCACTCAATAATGTGTGTGGGGGAGAGGTCGACTCTATTCATGAAGATTTCTGCACTTGCCTTGATTCTCCTATCTTGCCACTCGGCAGTCATTGGCTTAGTAAGACGAAACCTCCCAGGGCAGGGTGTAATAGAGCCAAATGGCCAAATCTGTGATAAAAATGATTCCAAAGTTTGCTCCCAATCTATTACTCCAGACATGAGAGTCACCCTTCTGTTGCATGGTTGACATAGTTCTGAGTTGTATCAGCTTCCACACGATAAGGTTAGAATGTCCGTCTTCTCAAATAACACAGACAACTTGAGGGCAGGAGTGTTTTCCATTCATGATCCCTGGAACCCAGTAAGGATGCTGGCACACAGAGGANGCTCTGTGGTCAATAAACACGGGTGTTGTGGTGCAGTCCTATCACTTGGTGATTTGCTATTTGTTCTGTAAAGTACCTTTGGAACCTTCAGCGTTCCATTCTGGCTGTTTCTCATTAGACAGTGTTTTTGTAATACTGGCCAAAACTTGTTTTACGGGACTCCTGGTCATTCAAGTTACTGATGTGACAAGAAGGATTAGAAGGGCACATCCCCCCCTTATCCAAGGCTCCCTCTGAACCGCTTAGTTTTCTGTCTGTGCTTACTTTAAACTCTTCTTAAGCGGACAGAAGTACTAGTCCAGGAAAAAGAACCANTGAGACAGCTGTTGCCCTGGGTTCTGAGCCTTGAAGTTGCTTCCAACCAGAGCATGGTTGTTCCACTGTGTGGTCTGGTCCAGGTTATCAGGGGANCACATGTTTGGGGAAAGTTTTCACAGTAACAGAATGACTGCCCAGAGCACCCACTTCATAACGTGTGCTCTCGGAAACCTTGATGAGGTGAAGCAGCCCCAAGAAGGTCAGGAATCTTGAGCCTCAGCCAGAGGTGACATTATCGTAGCCAACAGTTTGCCATTCACTGCCACCACTCGAACAAATGTTCNTTAAGCACCTGCACTATGTAGTGCACAGTGATACAGGGCTGCCAGGGAAGATGCTCCAATGCCAGCCAAGGTAACAGCAGAAAGCTTCCATTTATTCCAATTCTGCTTTGTATCAGACCAAGTTCTCCAAACCTATGCCCTCAGAATTATCATCAGCAGAAGGGGATGATGTAGGAGTCAGGAAGAGGAAGACAGAAGATTGATTCCAGCTCTAGTAACCCTAAAGCCCAGTCACTTAATTACACATGCTCTGTACCCCCAAGGAAGTTTGCTCAGTGGAGGGGTAACACAGAGGANGGTAGTGTTTGGAGGGGGAGAGTGAATCTAGGAGGTAACTCTCTGTTTCACCTTTGAAGCAATGAAAGAAGGTGAGAAACATCATTTCTAGTGCCCTGAGCTCTCTGTAGGAANTAAGACAGCTCAGCTCATCTCTTGAGAAAAGCAAGTGTAGAAGTGTGGAGAGGGCACAGTGGAGACACACGACAATGATGACAGAAAGTATCGAACACATATGCCTGGCTGTGCACTGAACTATTTACATGNGTGACCTCTTAATCCTCATGGTTTCTTGAGGTCAATATCATTCTGCACCCCGGGAAACTGAGGTTCAATGAAGAGCCATAAGATGCCCACTGTGGAACACATAGGATGAGTAGGATTCTGACTCAGGGACCCATGGCTTACTGGAGGCAGAGAAAGTGCTCAGAGCGGGTGGAAATACGGACCCTAACTGACTTTTTACTTAACAGATAAAACTTGGAAAACCCATGGTCTAAGGAGTGGTTGGTGAGGAAGTTTTGAGCTTGGAACGTAAGAGTGGAAATGAGACAGTGGGAAGAGTAAGTTAAGAGGCAGAAATGCAGAAAGTGAGGCTCAAGAAACTGGGTGCAGAGCTTTAACAGTAAGGATAATTATCAACTTAGTGAGAAACAACTCAAGATATGTAGAAATCCTACCATTTATGGATAGTCCTAAAACATAATTTCCCCCAAGCAAATTCAGTATCATATANCAAAAAAATGAAGGACTCCCTTTCAGAATCCTCACCACCCTACATACATAAGAGTAGAGCCGTTCCTACAGTCACCAAAGCCAATTCCATCGTTGAATTTCAACAACTAGCACAATAGCAAATGTCAGGAGAAGAGCTCATAGGGCCCTGCAGAACCACAGGAACGATGGCCAGTGTGTTGTCTGCCTCAGTACAGGAGCTGAGCACTCCAGAAAAGGAGCAGAGATCCCGAGCGTGGGGAGCAGTGACCACCCGTGATGAGGTCCTCCCTGTGAGGGAGAAGTAGAGTGTCTTCTCAGAAGGTGGGTGTCTGCTCCCCTCAGAGCTACTTGCCTTGCTTTCCTTACATCACACCAGTGAGAAAAGTCTCTCGGGAGAAGGAAGCGTCTTCCTCTCACTGCTGAACCGCTGCTCAGGACAATACTTACTCACTAAAATGTTTCACGTTTGTTTGATGAATATCTCAAGATCACTGGGCAAAGTCTGTAACACCATCTTCACCGTCCTTTAGCTAGAATTCCACAGACTTCTACCCATTCCTCTCCAGGATGCCAATCAAATCCCATTCTCTCTCCCAGCCCCAGGCTCTGGCTATGCACTCACAGGACACACATTCACGGTCCGTAGGAGGACACATCTACAAGGACTGAACAACAGGGCTGTCAATGAGAAGTCCACTGGCAGGGGCCAGGGNNAGGGAAGGTGTTCCTCTAAGATATTTTAATGTTCACTGCTCAGGTGGCAAAGTNGTATTCCCACTTCAGCTGGAAATTGAATCTGTAGAGAAATTTCTTTTGTCTCCTCCCCCCAGTGAATAACATGAAACAAGCAAACATGAAATCAGTTTAATGGTATTCCATAAAACCTATTGCCAGAACCTGATGGCCCAACTTAGGGCTCCCCACTGTTCAGATTGTGACTCTATGGTCAGCATACTGAATCCTTGCTCCAATTAGGTGATTACTTATAGCTTTTAAAGCCTTCATTTTGTCACCTATAAAGAGGGGTGACATTACTTATCGTACATAATAAGGCTTGATTCTGAACACTTACCTTGAAAGCAGAGATTAAGCCAGCTTTGGGTTTTGAAACTATTCATTTCCCCATCAAGAGAAGTGCTGTTTTAAATTTAATGTCTTCCTATTTTTTGTCGTGCCTTAACCTGTGATTCAAATGCATTTGAAAACTGCTTAGAACTCTGAAAAAAACAATGATTGGATGACTACACAGTGAAGTCTCACTTAATGAGAGGGTCTCATTCGTTGGCACGGTCCATTTACTCACGCTGCCTATGNAGTTGTGAGAGAAGGTCAAGCCATAGCTCCAGAAAATTCTCATTAGCTGTGTCCACAAGGGGGAAGACAGGAAAATTGAGGTTTGAGAAACTTGGAGAAACGCTATACCCACCTGCCTGTCTCTTCATGGATGTGAGGACAGGAGTGAAACAACCAATGTAGACAGAGGAAAGCAAGAAAGGGCCCAGAAAATTCACAACACTGATCATAGTGGTTTCAAACTGTCTGATCCCCAGCTCCCACAAGGTGAAATAATCATGCCCAGATAAGGTTTGCCAGGCACCTTTACAGTGGTGGGGGAAACTGGCTGAAGGCTGACAGTTAAACCAGATCTCAGAGAGTGACGAAGCCAGGCAAGAGGTTATTTTCAAATGGACAACATCCTGGNGTAGCACTGCAATGATAAAACCAGTAGTTGGTTAATGGTGTTAATAGTTTCTGATGCCTGGGGCTGGAGAGATGGCTCAGCAGTTAAGAGCATTGGCTGTTCTTGCAGAGNATCCAGGTTCAGTTCCCAGCGCCCCCCAGTCTCAGAGGATCTGATGCCCTCTTCTGGCCTCTGAGGGTACTGCACATACATGGTGCACTTTCATAATTACAGGCAAAACTCAAACACACAAAATAAAAATAATAAACAAAATCTTTAAAAATAATTTCAGATGTTCAATAGGCTACAGAGTCTTTGCTAGTAGTTTGAGAAGCTGAAGTCAATAACTCAAGCAAAGCTAGGTATGGTGTCTCTTGCCTGGAATCCCAGCATCCAAGAGACAGAAGCTGGAGGATGACCATGAGTTCAAAGCTAACCTGGGCTACATCGTGGGTCCTTGTCTCAAAGCTAACCTGGGATACATCGTGGGTCCTTGTCTCAAAAAAAATCAAAACAAAAAAAAATGAGTGAAAGTGTTCTACATACTTGTAACATTTGTCTCCTCTGTATTAATTCACAAATAGCAAGTCCCATGCATGCCCAAATAGATTTGCAATCTGCCTAAGGCAATCACCCATGCCACTGATTTTTGGAGCAGTCCTTGGAAAGTTTTTGGAGGAAGAGGGGCAACACTGAATTGTTGGGACAGGGAAATGATACTGTCAGTAATAGTTGTAAAATGTGGTCTTAATTTGTNGCTTCTTTTTCCTTATCATAAAATAGTTGGACATCAATAAGCATTCACGGGAAGTTATTGACACTAAAAAGAAGGTTATCAGAACAGCGGCAGAGCAGGGACCTTGTCAAGTCTNGGGCACAGAGCACAGAGTTCTTACAAAACAGTCTGCCTTCATCTGGNCCTCTGAGCAGTGGCTCTAGACAGCTCTGTGGCTGGGNGAGAATTTTAAATTTTGCTTCTACCCCTAAACCCTGACCTCCCATGGGGCTGCTGACGTGTGGGAATAGGAAGAGCGGAGAACTCCAAGTTGGGATGGAAATCAGCTTGCAGAGCATGCTGGTGCGTTTGCAACACGGCTTTACAAGGCCAGGCGGCAGGCTGTTCTTCAGTATATGGCCATGGTTCTCTCTGGCTTCTTCCTGGTAGTGGTGACAAGATTCCACAGTGTCTGTTTGGAGAGTTACATATTCATTCACCATCAGAATTTCAGGGCAGTTGACATTTAGACCTCTGACTGGGGATTCTTTCAGAATGGACCATGTATGGGAAAAACTGTGTATGATTCCAGAGAAGGGAGAAATGAGATGTCAGATTGGACACTAATTTTAGTCACCATGCACATGCCGGTCCCTGTCACACTCCCACTATCTCCTCTCACGGGGCACACGGTGTCTGACAGGAGTGATGGGCGGCTTCATGATGCTCTTCCAGAATGCTTTGGAAGGATTTAGCATCACCCTTCAGTACCCATGACTTACAAGAATGACCTGTATCATTCCATTGCCCAAAGGACAATGACAGGTGTCAGGATTCCAAGATAGCTTCAGAAGCAGTTGCCAGGAAACATTTTCCGTTCAAAACTTACAGCATGATGAGTTATAACGTCAGGACTTTGGGAAAGGGTATTCATCACAAGATGTGGTTAAGTAGTCACACGCTGGTATTTTATCATCAGGTGACTGTTGTTGGTCAACCCAAAGTATCCTACCAGACAGAACCCCTTACTGTCTGAACAGATGCATGATAAGAATTCTAGCTAGAATGTTTTAGGGCAGGACCTATATGGATCTCAGATCTCTGATACCAGTACTTCTTATTCTATTTTTTTTTTCAGGTTAATACCTTCAGTAGTCGATGGTTGGATAGGGCACTGTGAGGCTCTGTTAGAAAGAAGGGGTGTAATGAGGAATTGAGAGGTTTGTTCAGCAAGCTAAAGGTTCCGGGTAGAAATTAGGTGACAAACTGAAGGGGAGTTGAGTGGAGGGGACAGCTTCCTAGAACTTCTAAACACAGAAACAGCACTGGGCCAGGGAGAGATGTCACAGCATACAGGTGATGGGCCTGCTTCTCCTGGATAGAAAAGGAAGACATAGACAGGATTTCATGTTGATGCTCCTTGTCATCCACCATTTCTTCTGCGTTGGGCTCAGTGATAAGATCATAGGTATACGATATTTGAAATTTACAATACAAGCACTTTTTAAAATTTGCTTTTTTTAATTGGTTACAAAATTCCTCTTCTGATCTCTATGATTAACTTGGCAAAATCATTTAAAGAACAATGCACATCCAGTGTTCATGATTTGAGTCAACCTGCTTGGATTTGGAAAGGAAACAAATCTCCAAACCTAAGCTACACAAACCCACACCACCGTCCAGTTCTCATGTCCCCGGTGCTGGCTAGATTTGTGTTAGCTTGACACCAGCTGCATTCATCTGAGAGGCGGACACTTCAGCTGAGGAAATACCACTGTGAGATCAGGCTGTGGGCAAGCCTGGAGGGTGTTTTCTTAATTACTGATCGATGCGGAAGGGCCCAGCCCATTGTGGGTGGTTCCAACCCTGAGCAGGTGGTCCTGAGTTCTATAAGAAAGCAGGCTGAGCAAGCCATAAGGAACAAGTCAGTAAGCAGCATCCTCCATGGCCTCTGCATCAGCTCCTGCTTCCAGGTTTCCTCTCAGTCTGAGTTCCTGTCTGTTTCCCTCAGTGGACTGTGATTCTGGATATGTAAGCCAAATAAACCCTTCCTCCTCAAGTTCATTTTGGATATGGTGTTTCTTCACAGCAACAGGAACTCTAAGACACCACCCGGGTCATTATTGATGTAACACTGGTTCCTAGTTTGGGGTCACAGGGGAGAATGTTGCAGGGTGGTGGCTGAAAACATGGTCATCAGATGGGCTTTGTCAAGTGGATCTCCCAGGGAGAAACCCAGCATGCCTCTGCTGCAGTAACCCCAGCCTGACTTTTAGATCACAGCTAGTTGCAGTTCTCAGCTTCTCGAAGATGCTAAGTCTGTCTTCACCCAAGTGGCTGCCATGATGAGCACACTGGAAGCTCCCCTCATTGCTAACCTCATGAGTTCCATTTATTTATTTTTNAAAAACGAATCTATGTACAACCTGCAGACTTGGGAGCTGCTTCTCTAGCCTGCAGGAATGACCTCACCCTTGCTTCAGGGGTGGGATTAGAGGTGATGGCCAAGTTTACCAATCCAATGCCCAGCTCCATCTTCCTCATATGGTGAAGCTCTTGCCAAGGATCCATATTCTCTGCCCAGATAGGAAAGTGTTGCACCTCCCTTCACTCTCGCTAGTTAAATGTGATCATATTATTTTAGTATGCTATTTTATTTTTGTGCTGCAGCTAAATGTTAACATATATGTAAACTGTATATGTCATAAGGCCTGTGGTAGCTGGTAAGATTATAAAGTGCTATTTGATACCTGATTTTAAGATGGTACATGTATGTGGATGTATGTGGATGGGTAGATACAAGGATGTAAGCCCACATTTGAAGTTGATTTAGTTTTTCAGTATATTTATTGACTACCATGCTCTGTCTGTAGTTAGACTGTTAAACATCTGGAATACAGGATATATGTTTTCTGTGTTTCAAATAAGCTTTATTAAGTTTTAATTATAAAATATAATTGGTCTTTAAACCAACTATATTTTATATGTAAAATTAATTTTATACAAAAATCGAACCATTAAAATGTAAAAGATATAAAGCACAGAGTTGATAAACGGTTAAAGAACAAGAAAAAAAATTTTCTAGACACAGTTTCTCTGAGTACCCTGGATGTCCTGAAACTCACCCTGTAGACNAGGCTGGCCTCGAACTTGGAGATCCACTTGCCTCTGCCTCCAAGTGCTGAGACTAAAGGCATGAGCCACCACCACCTGGCAAAAATAAAATGTTTTTATGTGAAATATTTTATGTAAAAATTTATGAAGAAAGCTTGCAATATAGTTTTAGCTTAATTAATTATAATGNCTGAGATCAGAATTCTGTTACATCCACATGAAATTTACATACAGCAATAAGGACTTCTTAAGGATTGATCTATTCTTACTAATATTCACCAAATCTTAGCAATGTTTATAAAAACTGGCTTATAGAAGCTAGGACTTTGTTTTATCCTTTTATTAAATGAGATATTTAAAACCTGTGATTGGATTTCTCTAAATATTGTTTTTACATTTTATCGTTGACTAAGTCATATAGTTTGATCACAGACCTTATTTTACTGGACAAAAATTAAGTCTATTTATAAACTTGACCCATTATACAAAATTTCATTATGCCTGTGATCTTCACCCCTCTNGAATTATGCTAAACAATTTCCACTAAGAAATTGTGACACCCTTTAGCTCAGTGATTCTCAACCTTCCTAATGCTCATGTTGTGGTGACCCTAACCATAAAATTATTTTCATTGCTACTCCTTAACTGGAATTTTGCTACTGTTATGAATCAAATACCTGTGCTTTCTAGTGGTCTTAGGTGACCTGGGAAAAGGTTGTTCAACCCTCAGAGGGGTCATAACCCACAGGTTGAGAACCATTGCTCCAGCTTAAACAGAAAGGCCCATACTTGTGCATTTCTTAAATACTGTTATGTTTACAAGATGGTAAAATTTTACTGAGTCATTCTTCAGTGGTAAAAATGTCCCAATCTTATAACCCCAGGGCCAGCTCTTCCACCTGTCTTAGGTGTTGATGGGCAGGGAGATGGGAGGAGGGAAGGAGGGCAACTNTCCCCTGCCCATGCCGCCTCAGGACAGATGAGTAATGGGACAGTTCTCCTTGCTCACTACTTCTGGGGCTGGCTCACCCACCTCTCCACCAACAGGACTGACTCTATTGTGTTGCCCAGGCAAGGTGCAGAGCCTGCTCTTGTGACCTCAGGGCCAGCTCTCCCACCTGCCTCAGGTATTGATGGGGGGATCCCCCCATGCTGCCACAAGACAGATGAATAATGGGAACAGCTCTCCCAGAGAGCAAGAGTCACCCACACCTCCGACAACTGCACCAGCTCTGCTGCGCTGCCTAAGCAAGGAGCGGGACCCATTTTCCTGAGCACGTACCTTTTAAACTCACAGAGAGCAAGAGAGCTGTTCCTGTCCCTCACCAGCTGGGAACACTCAGGAGAGCAGACATTCAGCCTGGTAGAGCTGGCATCTTCAGTGTCCCACCTGAGTAGGCTACATACGGCTGGGTGAACTCTATGTTTCTTTTAAAATCCAGTAGACANATTATGTAAAACTTATGGAATCAACTGTGGAGGTTAGGTAATCGATCACGGAGGTCAGGCATTGCCTCCTTAGTCTGATATAGGGAAAGTATTGGTCTCGTTACATGGCAACAGAGGCACCTGGAAAATACCACATAAGTGTAGAATAAGACTGCCAAGGAGGGTCCTTGGATGAGCAAGACTGAGTGGTGCCCATTGGGGAGGGAGTATTTGTGTGGTAAGTTAGGAGGGTCCAGAAAAGGGAGAGAGATGAGACATAAGTCTTTTGTGAGCCCTAGTTTACCTGCAGACCGTACAGAGCACAAAGTTCTTTTGGTATTTTATGTTTTCTGTGGGGGTTTTCTGGGAACCTACGAAGACCCATAGTTTAACAATACACAGGTAATGCTCTGTTTGGAGTCAGTACTCCTTTAATTAGATGATACATTTATTTCTTGCTCTTAACTATGTCTCTTGGTATCAAGAAAGGAAACAAAATGAAAAGGAACCAGCCAATAGGAGGAAGTGCTGAAGGTGTGTTAGCATGAAGGTATTTTTAGGAAAGGACCTCAGTGTGATGTGACTTTGCCCTAAGATGGCTGTGTGCTTTTCCAGAGTGGGAAAGAAATCTGCAAAACCCTAACTAAGCAAGCAACGGAAACTTTCTTAGGTCAAAGTTCAACTCAGCCTCTTTTTAAATTAATTGAGTTATCATAAGTNATTGATCTATTCTTGGTGGCACTTGCAAGAACATAATCACAGTTCTCACCAGGATTTATTCAAAAGTGTTTTATTTCTGTCCAAGCTTTCTCTAGATATTACACAGGACTTCAAATTACCAGACTGGTATAGCTGATGTCATGGGTACTGTACTGATGTGGAGAGAGGGGTTAAATGTTTTGCCCTTTGCCCTNCAAGGATAACTAATTCCCATGGGCCTGATGTCATGGGCCTGTACTGATGTGGACAGAGGGGTTAAATGTTTTGCCCTTTGCCCTCCAAGGTTAACTAATTCCCATGGACCTGTGGGGCATAGCTATGTTAAGTCACTTGTCCTCTTGTTCAAAGAGGCCATGAAGACCCTACTGGGTGGACACTAATCAGGGTCTATTCTATAAACATGAAGGTCAACACAGAGGAAACATTCTTCCATTCTTTCAAGGGAAGCCAAACAAGACTTTGGCTTGTCCTCCCTTAGATAGAACTACTGGGGGAAAAAAGGAGGAGGAGGAGGAGGAGGAGGAAGAGGAGGAAGAGGAGGAGGAGGAAGAGGAGGAGGAGGAGGAGAAACAGCAGTAGCTAAAGGATCCAGAGGGTCCTTCCCTGAGGACCAGACCCTTACCTTACCTTAACTGTTTTTCTGAAAAGTGATTAATTTTGGCCACCTATATGGTCTTAAATACCCAGCAAGAATGTATAATCAAAGTTAAACTAATTTATAATAATAAAACAGACAATTGATGAGGCTTTAAAAGCCTATGAATGGGCTACTGACATGCTAGATGGAGTAAACACAGCCATCCCAGCTTTAATCAAATCAAGGAATTTCCAGTTTCCATGCTTTTCACAACTATAAACATACTGCTATTTGTATATTTCTGCTAATTCTGCTGGTGTCTTATTTGCTTTACAAAGTCTACAAAATCAGACTAAATAGCATCATCCCATTGGTGGACNGCTTTAAACAGGGATCTCTGGACCTTCATAGTGAAATGGGTCAAGTTTAGTATATAGTGATGCCATTCCTCCTGGACCTTGTACACTCAATAGCTACCTTAATTTTGTCTCTTCTTTTTACAGTCAATCACACTAGGATGGTTCTGTAGNAATCTAACTCTGTTCATCTGGGTCACTTTGATTGCTCTCCAATGCCTGGATGTCACAAGAGTAAATTCCTCTATCCCTAACATCAGCCAGAAGCAGTCAGACTGATTCAATGTCCATCTCCTAAGTGGATTTTAGGGTCTCAGCTCTTGAGTGGAGAATGTTAGACAGATACTAGCATGCTGAGGGGCCAAAGAGGAAGGGCCCCTTCAAAGCATACCCCTCCTCCAACATTTCAAATGCCAGAGATTGTCCTAAGACCAACCCACCCCTCCCCCACAGAACAGAGCCATTCTAGTTTGCTTCTCTACTGCTGTAACAAACACTGCAAACAAATGCAGTTTGGGGGAGGAGAGAGTTTATTTGGCTTAGATGTGCTGGTTGAGGAAATTCAGGACAGAAACTCAAGCAAGAACTGAAAGAGAAATCAGGAGGAAGTCCGCTTACTGGCTTGCTCCCCTACATCGTTAGCAATCAAGAAAACGCCTCCCAGGCCTGCTGCGGATGCATCTGATTTGGGAAATTCAGCTGAGCTTCCCTCTTCCCTCTCTGGGCTGTGTCCAGTTGACATTAAGTACTAGCAGGCTCAAAAGTTGACAAGCCTACTCCCCTTCTCTCATGTAAAAGTCAGGAATGTTAGTCACCGCCATCTTACTTTGAGAAGCCATGTTGAAAAGTTCCAACAGTTCCCCTGACATCGCAGTAATTAGCTTTCTGGGATTATTACTAGGAATTCGGCTAGATTCCTACCACACACCTGCNGTAGTCCCCTAANGGCTGGCCTAGAATCCTCCCACACCCACCCTTGCAGCTTCCTGGGAACAGCTGGCTGTAAGATATGTTTTTGGATCACCTGACACTCTTCTCCTCATTACTCACAGTTCTTGGTTCACCCCCAGCAAAGGCCAATCTCTGGTGGAAAAACCAGAAACTTCTCAACCTCCTTCTNCACCCTGCCACTTCTGTCCTGTAATTGCCCCAGTGTGGAAGCCGACGGCAGCCTCTGGTTCTTACACCCACCCCTGCAGATGTTACCCCACATGAAACAGTCCACTGACTTAAGGCACTTGCTCTTTCTTTCTCACTGACCTTTCAGGTCACGGCGAGGCACCTGAGGAGGATACTGATCTCGCCCAGCAGGAAAGGGCTGAGGAGAAGTACACCCTCTTCTCACCTAGCTGACAAAAACAAAAATCAGAAATGTTATTCATGGCCATGCCGTTCTGAAAAGTTCTGGCAGTTTCCCCCAAACCACAGTAATTAGTATTGTAGAACTAAAGCCTTCATTCCCACCACACCACCCCTGCAGGTCCCTGGTAATGGCTGGCCATAGATGTGTTTATGAATTGCCTAGCATTCTTTCACTGACTATAATTTTTGTTCACTCCCAGGAAAGGACACTCTCAGGCAAAAAATCAAAAACTTCAGTCTCCTGCCCCCTCCCTCTGCCTTGTAACTAACTACCCCAGCATGTAATTCTTACAGAGCTGCCCCACTACAGACTTCTTCCCAATTAAAATCCAACACTATCTAAAAATAAATAAACAACAAAAATAAGTATGAATTCAAAATACAAATCAGGCAGGGGTTTAAAAACCTCAAGAGCCAGAAAGCAGGTCACCAGTGGGTGGTCAGCAAGATAGGTGTGGGCAGAGGGCCTGCTGAAGGCCTGTGAGATTTCTTCTCCTGGTGATGGGGAAAGTTCTGCAAGTAGCTGTGGTGATGTACATGCTGAATGGTGAGGGTTTTTTTCCTTTATTTTACATAGTAACCACAGTTTCCCTCCCTCCTCTCCTCCCATTCCCTCCCCCGCTACTTCTCATCTACTCCCCCATACCCACCCACCCCACATCCGTTCAGAACGGGGCAGGCCTCCCATGGGAGTCAACAAAGCATGGCACATCACGTTGAGGCAGGACCAAGCTCCTCCCCCTGCATCAAGGCTGGGTGAGGCAACCCAGCATGGGGAATAGGTTCCCGAAAGCCAGCCCACATGCCTGGGACAGGTCCTGATCCCACTGCTAGGAGCCCCATAAACAGACCAAGCTATACAACTGTCACACACATGCAGAGGGCCTAGGTCGGTCCCATGTAGGCTCCCTAGCTGTCGGTTCAGAGTCTGTGAGCTCCTATGAGCTCAGGTCAGCTGTCTCTGTGGGTTCCTCCATCATGACCTTGACCCCCCTGGCTCTTAGAATCCCTCCTCCCTTTCTTCAGCAGTGCTCCAAGAGCTCAGCCCAGTGCTTGGCTGTGGGACTATAAATCTGCTTCCATAGGTTACTGGATGAAGGTGACAATTAGGGTAGTCACTAATTTGATTACAGGGGAAGGCCAGTTCAGGCACCCTCTTCACTATTGCTAGGAGTCTTAGCTGAGATCATCCTTGTGGTGAATGACGAGTTTTACGTATCAACTTACACATCAATCCATCTCTTAAGAACAAAAGGAAAAGGAAAAAGAAATTTATTTCCTAACCTTTAATCCTGAAGTGACAGCACACAGCCTCTGTCAGATGTTAGTGACTTCTGAATTTCCTGTGCTGTGGAGGCTGGTCAGTTGGTCAGTAGACCACTTTCACATGACCTGAATATACTTTACACCAATGTACATTTGTACAGTTTTAAGTGACTGAAGAATCCTCCGTATATGTATATATGTACACACACATATATATGTGTATATATATTCACTTAGCCAGACTCTTACTGGGAAGGTGCAGTTGTTTGAGACAGGTAGCCCTCTGGCTGTCTTGGAGCTCACTAAGTAGACCAGGCTGGCCTGAAACTCACAGAGATCCATCTGCCTTTCTTTGCCTCCCAAGTGCTGGTATCAAAGGCATAAGACACTCTACCTGGTCACTTAGCCAGACCCTTATTATTAAATATNTAAGTTGTTTTTTAAAATACCTATTGAAGAAAAATTANCAGAGAAACTCTCTGGTAAACAAAATGACTAACNTAACACATTNTTGGTGGTTCCAGTAAGAGTCAACATCAGTGTCGTAGCCAGGTGGTNGTGGCACACGTCTTTAATACCAGCACTCAGAGGCAAAGGCAGGCNTATCTCTGAGTNCTAGGCCTGCCTGGTCTACAGAGCTAGTTCCAGGACANCCAGAGCTACACAGAGAAACCCTGTCTCAAAAACAAAACAAGAGTCAACACTGTGTCGCCTCTGCAAGTGACACAGTCTCCGACATCTGAAAGTTGNACCCAGCTCTATGGCTGGAGNCTCTCCACCCTGNCGCTCACAGCTGCCTTCCTGACAGCTAACCTGTGTAACCTGTCTTCCTCCAACTTGTGATTGANGGTGTCCTAAAACTAAGTTCTGATTTCTCCACTAATTGTTAGAAATAGGAGGAAACTAGTGCAATTAGCACTAAGGCNTGAATATTATTTTATTTTATTTTTTTATGTGTTTGGGTGTTTTGCTTGCATGTGCATCTGAGCACCATGAGCATGCCTGTTGCCCCAGAGGCCAGAAGAGAGTGTTGGATCCCCTAGAACTGAAGCTACCGANGGTTATGAGACACCATGCAGGTGCTGGGAATTGAAGAATTGAACCTGGGTCNTCTGGAAGAACAGCCAGTGNTCTTAACCACTGAGCCNTCTCTCCAGCCCTCAACCCTAGGTTTTAAAGAAGTGTCTGCTAATAACACTGCTGGTTTGCCACCTTTGTTTTTTGCACAGTCTCTGACCTCTGCACAGGCAGTGGCCTCCTGTTGGATATTTATTATATGATAGAGAAACCGAACCTCAGGGGAGACGTCTCTTTCTCTAGACAGGACCAGTAAGTGACAGAGTTTAGGTCATGACCCCNACCCCTGACCTTCAGCCACTTGGTCTAGTGCTCTTTTACTAACACNTGATCCCAAAGGATGGANGNCATGCCTGTCAGGGTATTTTCATTTATTATTATAAACTTTCCCTTCTTCTCCAAGGGTAGGAGACAACCCCAGCTCTTTACTTCTGGGAATTTGCTCTTCCAGCCCATCTCTGTAAAGCTGGAGCATGTGGATTCCTTGCCTGACATCTCAAAGGTGTCTCCAAAGGAATGGCACTCCTTTGAAGCTTGATTTAGATTTTGTTTGTTTGTTTGTTTTTATGGGGGGCTGTGAAAGCTTAAGAGGAATCAGATAGGAAAAGTTAAGAAGAGGAAAACGGGTTTTATAATTCTTTTGAGAACTGAGAACCAGTAAAGTGTGCCCCCCACCCCCACCCCTCTGGCCCTCTCCGCATTCTTGCCTTCGGCTATTCCTTGTAGTCTATGGAGACACAGACCCTTTCATCACTGAGAATCAGCTGCCCTGACACTTCCTGGGGTCTGCTTCTCTTTCCAGCCTTTCAGCACCCGAGGCTGGACATGCATTCCTTAGAGCCCGCAGCAGCCTCTGCCTAGCACAACAAGTGGTTGCGCATCGCAAGCACACACCAGGGTCCTTCCAGAGCAGTTTAGATTCCAGAGGCAAGCCACTTCCTCTGCTTATCACCGGGGCTTTTTATGAGGACTGAGATGGAAGCCCTTCCAGTGTCCCCACTCCATGAATACACACAGCTCTGGGACATAGCACTCTCTGGGGGTTCTCCAAAGAGGGGTCCCTAAGAGGGTAGGGCCATTCGGGACTGGATTTATTCATCCACAAAGACCCCTGGGCTGCCCACGCTTGTCATACTGGACTAGTAGCCAGCCTGTGTGTCCAGATTGGATATACTCTAAAGGGACACTTGTCTTCCCCTCTTGGGTGTCAGACTGTTTGAAAGAGGGGACCCCAAGAAACAGAATTTCCTCTGGAGTTTCCTGCTGGGAGAGGAAATGGAGCCTGAGGCTCCTGAGGTAGAACTTGTCTCCNGGGGAAAGATTTACAAAATCAGGTTGAGGATGAACTGCTGGGTCTCTTTGTTCCTCTTCCCAGTGTGGATGCAGTAAGTATCCTTTCTCTGCTTTTTCACTNTTAATTTGCCTCCTTTAATTGGCTTACTGAGGATGGGTGACCCAACTTGGTTTGATGTGGCACAAGCTGTGAACCCCAAGTTCTGTAACAGACCTGTACAGTGGAAACACAGATAAGGCCAGCCTTTGCCATCAAGAAGGGTAGAGTGAACAATTAAAACACATGCATAGTGTTATGGGGGCGTCTAAAGCTGTCAGACTGTAAGAGGACCAGTGACAATCAGGTGACACACTGGATGAAGAATTTGTCTCAAGGCTAGGGAGACAGCTGTTGGTGAAGAGCCTTCCAAACAAACATGAGGACTTGAGTTCCCATGCCTGGCACTTATCCAAGGGTCAGACTTATAATCACAGAGCTGGTGGACCGGGGGTGGAATCAAGGATCCCTGCAGCTCACTGGCCTGCCATCCTGGTCAAATTGGTGAGTTCCGGGTTCAGTGATACATCCTGTCTCTAAAACTAATGTGGAAAGTGATGGAGGAAGATGCCTGACATCCACAGCTGGCCTCCACGTGCATGCATGCCTGCAAGTGCATGCATAGACACCTGCACACACATATACTGTACAGCCCCCCTACACACACACACACACACACACACACACGCACACACGCACACACACACACATACATACATACACACACGTACACACGCACACACACACACATACATACACACACACACACATACACACACACACACAGTTGTATAACAAACAAACAAAATTTTTCCATGCCCCTGCAGATATGAGTTAAGCAGTCAAGATTAGAATTGAGAGCTAACAGCAGCCTTGGAGTCCCCAGAGTCCTCTATGTGAGCTCAAAGGATGGGGACAGCCCACAGAGGTTTTCACAGAGTCCNTTTTGGGCCACAGCATTGCAGCTTGTTGAAACTGTTCTTGAACGAAGAATGCCTTCTTGGGAGGGGGGACTTAATTTTTAGACTTAATTCTTCAACTCCAAGCCAATTGAAAGAGTTGTCATAGGGAACATTCCCGAAATACAATGCTGTGGTATGAGAGCTCACCTCCCATCTAGGGCTGGTGGGTTTGCAAGTCTCCTCCTGAGAAACTTGGTAACAATTTCCCCAGACCTATTATATGTGACACAGTAAATTCTCATNGCGGCAGGAGAGGGACATAGAGTGAGAGCAGCAGCCATGGTGATCCAGAGCAGGGTGTCTGAGGACATCAGACAGTGGNGAGGGGACAATGGCCCGGAATGTCTTGTTAGGACAAACAGTAAGGTGGTGTACAAAGAATGATGGAGGTATGTTGAATAGTAGAGTTCATTTCCTGTGTTAAACAACTCACAATCACCTGTAACTCCAGCTCCAGGGCATCTAACAACCCTCTGGTCTCCATGGACACATGCACACACACACACACACACACACACACACACACACACACACACACACACACTCTTACACACAGATAAATGATAAGTCTTTATTTTTTAATTACAAGGATGCTTTGCTCTGGAATGGGGCCAAGTTGTGTAAGAAATGACTTCCCAGGCATGCATCATAATAAGGCCAGGTCCTGGGATCTCCTGTGAGCTGTGAGGTGTGTCCAACACAATTCGCTGGGTACTGTTCCCTGGAGGATAGGAGTAAACACCTCCCTGGCTCCCCACCACTATCATACTAACAGAGAACCCACACTCTGTGGCCTATTTGACAGTGCTGGGGATTGAACCCAAGGCCTCAAACATACCAGACAAGTGCTTGTTACTGTGCTACTTCCTACCCCCTATTCTGTGGTTGAAAGACAAAAAGACAGCTGAAGGTATGTGTGAGAGATGGTTGAAGGAACCATGTCCCTGATCCTGAACACGCATATGTATGCACAGTCATTGTGTGTAAGTTTCTGGTCCACACCCTGACAAGTCTCCCTCCTCTCTGTAGACCTCCTGAGATAGTGCTTCCTTCCCAAAGCCTTGCCTCTATTGGCCTCAGTTGGCCTTATCAGGCAACACTGGAGCTGCTAATTCCACTAGGTGCTAAACAGCATGCCCAAGGGTCTTATTTCCTCAGTGATTTCGCAAGATTCCTCAAGGCTTATTCTTGAACAGCCTTCCTGTGCTGGTGAGGGAGAGGCAGGGGCTGTCCTGAGCTGCTGCAGACACTTGGAGCTGCCTGCAGATGCTTGGAGCTCATTCCAATACTTGTTTCTAACAGGAGCCTTCTTTCTGTCCCCTGGGATCAGCAGATGCTAATGTTCTGGTCCTTTGATGCCCTTAAGAGTAACCCAGAAGGAACCAAGATAAGTGCTATGGCATGTCCTTGATGTCATCAACCACTCACCTAGCTTTTGAGGTCTCAGTTTCTCAATTAGCCCCAGCGACATCTTGAAACACTAACTTACTTTGCTCTCATTTCCCTCCTGAGCCATAGAAATGCACGCCCTGGTTAAGGGATGAAGTGGAAGGGGAGCTGAGGTTAGCACCCAGACGGCGGATGAGGATGACAGCATGAGCAGAAAGACACAAGTGTGAGGTACACCCTAAAGGACACACGCCCAGTGACCCACACTTGGTGGGTGGAGATGGGAGCGGTGCCGAGAAGGGGGCACAGACAATGATTTCCCTCCTGTTTGCTTTGAATTTTAGTTTCCTGTTAGCTCTTGCTCCTTTTGGATACTAAAGCTGACATAGGATCTGCGTCTTCTCCAGATCCTCAGAAAGCGTCTTGCCTGCCTGGGTGCACCTGTTCATCTATGAAATGAAGGAAAGTCACCTTTTTCTTCTACCCCAGGAGAGACCTATGAACGAAATGTTGCAAGCTCCTTACAGTGAAGATAGGGTGGAGTCTGCAGGTACACCATCGCCCTTTACATCCCTTACTGGGTTTCTCAAAGGCGCCTAAGGAGCGGCTTGCTCCTACACCCCCTGGTGGCCACTTGGAGAATGGCATACTACCGTTACAGGATGGTNAGCAGAACCAGGAGAGGACATCAAATTTACAAGTAGAAAATGATTTGTTAATTCTCCCCCAAGTTAATTAATAAGTTCAATGTATTGTCAATCAAAAGTTCTGGATAAGATTATTTAAAATTCATGTAAGAAAAGAATGAGCAAGAAGAGATGAGACAAATTTAAAAATAGGAAAAATCAAGGAGAAAAAAGAGCATTTGAAAGCTCTGGTTACAAAATACTACTATTATGAGAGCAGACAAAATATGGAAATAACACAATGAAAAGTGTGCAAACAATGTATATGCAGGAATTAAGCATGCAATGATGGTATCATTTAAATGAGCTGAAAAATAATTATATTAATAAATAGCATGGAAACAAGACTGCCCATTAAAACCTAAGCCATACATTTATAAAAGTAAATCCTAAGTAAATTATATTTAAACTCTAAAATGCAGCTGTATAGTATTAAAGAAAAGTATTTCATAAATATAAAAGGCTTTTACAGGGCTGGAGCAATGGCTCAGTGGTTAAGATCACCTGTTGCTTTTGCAGAGGACCTGAGTTCAGTTCCCAACACCCACAACGGTTAGCTCACAATTGCCTGTAACTCAACCTTTAATGCTGTTATGGGGGCATTCTCCGTGCAATTAGAAATCTGTTTAAAGACAAACACTTGCTACCATGAGTGGCATTTTTCAAAGACAGACACAATAGCTCTAACATCATCTGCTCTTGGCAATATGACCCCACCATCTCCTGTCAACTTTCAAAGCCAGCATCCAAAGCCTGCGTTATGGTGCCCACGGTAGGCCTGTGCTTGTGACCCAACACTGCTCTTTCCTATCAATTTCCGAACGACCCCACTCAGGTAGTGCCCCAGAACCCCCACTGTCCACAGGAACCCCCACTGTCCACAGGAACCCCCACTGTCCACAGGACTCAGCTGCAAATTGTACATGATAAGTAACAAGAGAGGAAGGAAGGGAGAGAGGGATGAAGGAAGGAAAGTAAGGAGGAAAGAGGGAGGAAGAGAAGATTGCCGTATAGACATATTTTATCTCAGCAGTAATTCTGTAAGTTTCTCCCCAGTTGGAGAATGACTTGAGGAAAGCAGTGTTAGCGGATTATTCCCGCGCATGCCTTCAGCNGTCACTCAGTTACTTCTGGGCCTTGGTGAGAAAAAAACATGGTTGTAAAGCAGTGGGTTAACTTCACATCTCCTGGAAGCCGATAAGGAGAGAGAGGAAGAGGGGGGTGACGAAGA
>LZPO01017289.1:135426-151416 GCA_001675575.1 Neotoma lepida | reverse complement strand
AGAGAGAGAGAGAGAGAGAGAGAGAGAGAGAGAGAGAGTTCCATTCAAACTGAATATCAAGTAGAAAGTTAGACATTCGAGTTGGAGGTCAAAAAGGAGGTTGGGATGGGGATAGGGTGAAGCCATCAGACCAGGAGCTGTGTTGTAAGGCAAGCACCTTAGAATCACTAAGTTGGCTACACACAGATGAGGGAAGGAAGACCAAGGCCTTGGATCTGGATACTGCTGCACTTTAAGGCTACAGAGTTGGGAAAGAGAAACAGCAGTGACAGGTGGTGTTCTGGAGGTCTACAGAGGGCACAGGGGCTCAGGGGCATCAAGTGACTCTGGCTCCTCAGCTGAGAGGAGCCTGAGAATCAGCCACTGCCCTTAGGAGGTTGTGGGGGTTGTTCAATGTGTAGGATCCACTTCACTGGAGTGTCTAGGCATGCACCAGACTAGGGTGGGCTCAAGGGAGAGAGGGAGGAAGCAGCATGGATGGTGACTCCCAAAGATTCCACTGCAGTGAAAGGAGAGAAAGAGGCAGGCATTGCAGAATATTTGTTTACACCGTGAAGATGTGTCTTTGCCAAGGCACCTTTTGATTGGTTTAATAAAGAGCTGAATGGCCAATAGCTAGGCAGGAAGAGGCTAGGCAGGACTTCTGGAGAAAGAGAACTCTGGGAAGAAGAAAGGCAGGAAGACACCAGTGAGACGTGAAACAAGTATAACATATAGGACAGAGGAAAGGTAACCAAGCCATGTGATAGAATGTAGATTAGTAGAAACAGATTAATTGAAGTTATAAGAACTAGTTAGAAAAAAGCCTAAGCTAAGGCCAAGCTTTCATAATTAATAGGAAGTCTCCATGTCGTTATTTGTGGGCTGGTGGTCCCCACGAGAAAGTACTACTACATCTGGTGCCCAGCATCTGGCACGTAAATCCACACAGGGGCTGAAGAAGGTGGGGGGAGAAAGTTCTGAACACAGAGTCGGATGCAGTTTGGCTTCCTGGTGACCTCATCTCACTGTTCATGGCTCTTAGAGATCTGGCTGCTCACTGCTCAGGGCCGTCAGAGATGCAGCTCCTTTAAAAAGCCCTGCTATGCAGCAGAGCACTTGAGCAGCCAGCATGCTAGGCTGTCAAATCTTGCACTCAGCAACTTTCCAGAGCTGGCATGGTAAATGNAGCTCCTGCCATACCACCAGCATGAGACTAGGCTCCCAGGGAACCGAGGGGGCAGAGCCAGAGCTGCACTGTGATAGCCTAGCCATTTAAGGTTTGGCTCATGTGGTCAGAGAAGGCTACAGATGCTCAAAAAAGTCAGGTCCAGACCGAGAAAACTTCTAAACAGATATAGTATGCTTAAAAATGTGCTTAGATGCTGAAGAAAAGAAAAAAATGGGTATAGACAGTCGTAGAAAAATAAATAATAAAATAAAGTCTTTAAAGAAAGAGTAAAGTAACGTAAAAGGAAAAAGCCACATAAGGATGGAAAATACACAGGTATCTAGATTCTGTATGGTGCTTTGTTGACTTTGAATATTTTAAATGCTAAAGTACAAAAACAATAGCTGCTGAGAGACATTGGATTATGGAAAATGTTAAATTAAACCAACCTATGTATTATGAGAATGTCTTAACTTCAGAATGGAAGTCAGAAAATATGTTGCATTGGGGGAAGATTTTGCCTTTGTTTCCACAGGAAACAAAAAGCCATGGATTTCTTCAAAATTAATAAAGACCATATTTGACCATGGGAGACCTCCTGAAAATCTTGGCTATAGACATGAGGAAAAAAGCCAAGAAAGATACAGGACAGGTGATATATAAGCTCATCCCTTGACATGGGAACAGTTCTGAGACTGGATGAGACATNATAAATCTTATCGGTTACAGAGTCTCCATGACAGTTTGGTTATACAGTCCAAATGGACTTACAAAGTTGACAGATGCCCTTATCTGCTCAACACAGAATAAAAAAAAATCATCTTTAGCTGTCTTGTGCACACTACACATTCCATACTTGTGTTAGTATATNTCAGTGAATATCTAACAACCAGTGGTTTTGAACTCCACATTCACTGAAATGCTAACAAGCTCTTAGAAGGTCAGGGATAGTCAGACTACACAAGCCATGTGAGACAAGCTCGTGTTTAGACACTTGCTTCTATTTTAGGCAACTGTGGANCTTTTAGGAAGTAGAGTTTAGCTGACAGAAATATGTCATCTGAGCCAGAATTTTGAAGGATATCCCCACGCTTCATTCTAGTTACCTTCTACCCCNCTTCTGGCCCACCATGACACAAACAACTTCTACCACGTTCACTGCCATGGACTGAGCTGCTCCATCTGCCTTCTCTTCCATGATGGGTTGAACTCTGAAACCTTAAGTCGAAATAAATCTACCCTTCCTTAAGATGCTTCTGCCAGGACTGTGGTGGCAGCAATGCAAGGGGAACTAATACAGGAAATTAATTCCAAGAGTGAGGTTATTGTTGCAGCTAAATCTGATCATGTGGTCTTGGCCTTTTAGCACTGGCTTGTGGGAGAAATTGGGAACAGTTTGGAAATACAGAATATAGAAGCTCCACAGTGTTGTAATCAGAGCTTAATGTGTGATTCTGGTGATGAAGGATTTGAATTTTCCCATTTTTACAACTGAATTTAGGGGCAGACAGGTGTCTCTCCCAACAAAGGGCCATTTATCAACAAATTACATTCAGGGATGAGGGAGAGAGCAGGAACAAGGCCTGAGTCAGCCCCACAATGCCTCAAGAACAGTTTCTGCAACCCCCTTGAAACCCAAGTATGTCCAAAGATAAAACCTCAGCCAATTAAAAGTATACTAATGTAACTGCTGCTTGCTTAACCAATTATGTTTGAGATGATCTAACTGTCCCCGAAATTCCCCTAGCTGTGCTTAAAAGGAGCCTGCACGTTCCTCTCGGGGTCATCACCATTTTGTGCAGGTGAATGACCACACACATGCTGGTAAATAAACTCTCTTTGCTCTTCCATACTACTTGAGTCTGGGGTCTTCCTTCAGCATTTTCTTGGACCCCTACAGTGGGAGTTTACAAGATGTTGAGGTCAAGAGAACTATGGTCACTGAAGGCCAGGCTCATGAGGCTTCTGATGGGAACAAGGACTCTATTAAGAACTGAGCCAGAAACCATGAGAGGTATTTCATGACAAAGATTTTGACTATATTTGTCCTGTGTCCTGAAGCTTGGAATGAGGTTGAATTCAGACATGAGTTGATTAACCTGGCTNGGAGATTTGAGGCAGCATAGAACTCAGGTGTGGTTATTGTCANTTGCTTTAAACAGGGCTACAATGAGAANTGGGCAGAAAAAGAGCAGAAAGTTGTGGAAAATGTATAATTTTTTTCAGAAAAAGAATGTAAGCATGTTTAAAGTGGTNAAGGGGCTCTCGTTGCTAAGAAGAGATTCTCGTTGCTAAGGAAAAGCTAAGCAGTTGTGACTGGGAAGGTAGGAAATGNACCTCAAGGGCATTTCAGGAAATGATGAGATCTGNTATAAAACTAAAAACTCATCGAAAGGCTTTCCTTTAAAAAGAGGGCCCCAGGGTGTTTTATCAACATGGGGCCATATAAGGTGCTCTGGGTTCAGCCACCACCTGGGCACTCAGAGGCTGCTGCCATAGTCCANGGGGGCCAGACAACTGCTTGAGCTGTTGCCAGAACTTAGCAACACACACACAGTACTAGTGTGTAGGTGTGCAGAAGGCAAGAGCTATGAAGTCATGTAAGCTTGTACTAGTGTGTAGGTGTGCAGAAGGCAAGAGCTATGAAGTCATGTAAGCTTGCATCCAGACTTTTAAAGAAGCTTGGGAACCAGACAATAACCAGCTTGCCAGATCCCTGCAGGGGGCCCCTGGCAGAGTCATTCCTGAAGTCTTGAGGGTAAAGTCTAAATCGCAGTGGGAGCCCCAGGACGTTGGGGATGCCAGGAACATGGCATGTCCCTGGAGGAAAACTGCAGGCCCTAACTGTACCAGCCCAAGAGAAGTCACTGTATACTTCAAATACAGGTGTGGCTGCTCTAAGCCGGAAGTGGGGGAACAGGATTTAATGTTGGCCCTGCTGGGTTCGGGTCTCNCTTTGGTCCTATTCTTCTTTTATGTGGCTCCATTTCTCCTTTACGGAATGGGAATATTTACTCTGTGCCCTTGAGCACTTGAAGTATGTAACTTTCTTTTTTATTTTACAGGGGCTCCCAATTAGGAGTTGGCCTTGAGTCTCAGGAAAGATTTGGACATTGGCATTCTTGAAAAGTGTTGAGACTGCTGCAACTTNNGGGACTCTTGAAGTTGGACTGTATGGGTTTGTGTTATGAAATGGCCCTGNGTCTTTGGTGGCAATATGGAATGTTGTGAGTAGAATCGGAAGTCTNCACAGTTCACACTTTGAATGCTTGTTTCCTGGTTNGCAGAGCTATTTCAGACTGTNGAAACTTTGNAAAGTCGGGCTTACGTGNGTAGGTCACTAAGACCATCAAACCTAGTCCTTGGTTTGTGTCACTCTCTCTGCTTNCTGGTNCACTGTGATATGGACAGCCCCTGACATATGCTCTCCTAGCACTACGAACCNAGATGTCCCACCAAGTCTTGCTGTGATGGAATGAGCCCCAGAAGAGATCTTTTCTCCATTAAGTTGTCTCTGTCAGGTACTGTGGTCTCAGCAAAGCAAGAACAATGTANCCATCATCTGAGAATAAGGATGAGGGAGAGATACTGCAGACCTAGGGAGAGACAGAGGTCACACAGGAGCCACACAGTTGCACATTTGCCCAGGACATCTAAGTCCACACCGGAAGTAAGTGGGTATGAATTTAATGTTGGATCACTGAGCATGGCTGTGTGATCTCTATCCAGCTGATGGGCAGGCAATGATGTGGCTTACTCAAGAGAGTTCTCTAAAACAAAGATAGTGATGGAGTTAGGGGTATACTCAAGAATGTGATGATAAGAATTGGCCACAGACCCTAGGGGGGGCTCAGAGAATGGAGAAGCACCAGGTTCTGGTGGGAGTGACCTGAGGGAGGAGTAGACGTCATGTTTATATGCTAAGTTCCTATCTGCCCCACCAGCTCAAGAAGCAGATCTGGCCATCTTATTACTAACATCTGGACTCCTGCCTAGCAGCCACTAGCAACCCAATAAATGTTTGCTGCATAAATGACCAGCTGGATGAGTGGATGGCTCTTTCCTGTGTTGCATCTCATACTAGGCTGCCAGCTCCATCAGGTCAGTTACCATATTAAAGTCGCTCATTTTTGCCTCTTCAGGACTAACATCCTGCCAAACACATTGCAGATTCTCCAATATATCTGTTAATGTGGCAATGAGTTGAATCAATTTGAAGAACAAGAAAAGCAAACCCAGCACACAAAAGCAGGCTATGTTACTAAAAATTCAGAGTCAGCCGTGTGTACTTCCAATGAGAAAGGAGAGGGAAGAAATTAAGGTCTGTTGGTAATTAATTAACAAGTTCAATTAGAGCATCTGTTATAATGCCCGATCCTACATCAAAGAATAAACAGAACTGCTCATCATAGGCAGGTGGGGGCCCTTGATGCAGGTAAGAACTGTGCCGGTGCCCGTGAGGGAAGTTTGACACTAGGTATAGCTCAAGTTGCAGCCTGAGAGATGATGGGCAAGAGCTCCCCCAACTCCAAACCTACACCAAGTACCAAGTAGGTGTGCTGTCACCTAGATCGCCCTCCAAGATGTGGAAAGCAGGTCNGTCCTCAGAGGAGGGAGTGCCGAGAAGTAAAGACAAGCTGGGCAGCCACCAGCAAGTGCTCTAGGGTTGAACCGAGAACTTATCCTGGACAAAATCATGAAGTTGAAAGCATCATTTCATGAACTCTCAGAACCTTGGCTCCTGGATTCCACCCAATCTTACATCCTCCTTAGCGTGAAGCTAAGCCCTCTAACACTTCATGCCTCATCCCCCTGCTTATGATGGAATAGACCTCGAGTTCATGCTGAGTGAAACATCTCATTGCCCTAAGCTGGCAAGAGGCTTTTAGTGAATAGCTTCATCTCACATCCTGTGTGGTACCCAGGGCCTATGCTGGAGAAGATGCTCAAAGAATATTTGTTCAATGAATGAGCAAATCCGTGCCTGGACACATCAGTGTATCAGTGCTTATATAGAACAACTTCACACTTCAACAACAGACAATGTTTTAAACATATGCCTTCATCAATAAAATGCAAATCAAAGACGCCATCTCATCATGTGTGTTAGAAAGGCTACAACCTAAACATAACAAGTGTTGGTGAGGATGTGGGGAAACTAAAGTCCTTATATGTTACTGGTGGTAACATAAAGGTGTTCAACATCATGGAAGCAGTTTGGTGGTGTCTCAGGCAGTTAAACATGAAATTACTACATGACCCAACAATTACACTCCTGTGTACAAACCCAAACCAATTAAAAGCAAGGACCCTAATGGGCACACATCCATACATTCATGGCAGCACCATTCACAAAGGCAAAGGCAGAAGCAATCAACTGCCCATCATCAGATGATGTACACATAAAGAGGAATAGTAACTGCAGAGTGAAGTGAAGTCCTGGCGGATGTCAGCACGGATGAACTGAAAACATACTAAGGAGAAATACTCTAGACACAAAAGTTACAGAGTGCAGGGTCCCAGTTGTATGGAATCTCCTGAATAAGCAAGCCCTTGAAGACAGAAAGCATACTAGTTACCAGAGGCTTCTGGGTGGAGGGAGGAGGAGCTTCACGGCAACTATTTCTTTCTGAGGGCGTGGAAACAGGAATATAAAACAAGCGGCACATGCGTGAAGACAAGATACACTGTGCACCCCACTCTGTGGGGAAAGAACTGATTCAAACAGAAACAGCTAAGCAGTGTGCAGGTGGCCACGTGACAGGGCATGTTGGAGATTCACATTCCATCCTTGATGAGGAACACGAGTAGCATGGGAAAGCCTCACTGGGGATGACCAGTTTGCAAAGGTGAGAAGACCAGCATTGGTACCACTGCAGAGGCAGATGTCAAAGTCAGCATCCAGGCTGAATCTGGAAAGCACGGAGCCCAGATGAGGAAGGTTCTGGGTTGCAGCAGGCAGTGAGTGCATCAGGGAGAAGATCAAAGTGCACTTAGCAAACACCAAGCAGGACCAGGGATCCGGCAAAGGAGCCTGGCTCCTGCCAAGGCTCCAGGATGTAAGATAAAAGGCAAACAGGTTTGCAGATTCCTGGCTTTCCTGTCCTTCCCCTTCACCTCCTGCCCCCAAGGCCACAGACTAAACTCTTAATGATGTCTCTCAGATAGCCTTAACTGAACTGTAGCTGGAGGTTACAAAGAGGGCTGTTATAGTCACATTTTAATTGCCTTCTTTGTTCACCTTGTCACTAAATAATTGATTCCATTATTTGCCATTGACTTAAACAAATATTTGCTCCGTTCTATTTACCAGACACTGCTGAGAACTCCAGGAGACATAAAGATGGTGCCTTAGGTTTCTATTACTGTGAGAAAGCACTGTGACCAAAAGCAACCTGGGGAAGAAAGAGTCCATTTCAGTTCTCTTCCACATCACAATCCATCGTTGAAGGAAGTCAGGGCAGGAACTCGAACAGGGCAGGACCTGGAGGCAGGAGCTGATGCTGAGGCCATGGAGGAGTGAGGAGAAGATCCGCTTACTGACTTGCTGTCCAGGTTTTGCTCTGCATGCTTTCTTATTCCATCCAACCTGCCCAGGAGTGCCCACAACNGGCTGGACCCTCCCACAATCTCTAAGAAAGTCCTGCATGGGTTTGCCCCCAGGCCAGTCTTACGGGGCATTTTCTCCATTGAGGTTCCTCTTCCCAGATAGCTCTAGTGTGTGCCACATTGAAACAAAACAAAACTAACCAGGACAGATGGGTAATACATCTTACATAAAATCCATTTATTTAACCATTTAGCATATGGATTCCCAAATACCTCCTCTGGGGTAGGTATTGCTCTAAATATTTGATGCTGCAATTACACCAGAAAGCAAAACAAAAGTCCTCAATTTATGGAGTTGGCAGTCAAGTGACATAGGTATGCAATTTAATGGCCTGGTTACACAACTATACAAATAAAACTCAATGGGAACATACACAACAAGAGTTGCAGGCAGATAACTGTATTCNTAAAGAAGNTACTCACTGGGAATGAGGGAAGGCTGAGGAGAGGAGACCATTCAAATTTGGCTTAAAGAAGGCAGAGAAAGAAGAAATCAGTGTCTCCAGTCATGAACAAGAGCTAGCCAGGAAAACCAGGGGTGAACATGGGGAAGACGGAGGGCCAGATGTGCTTAGTGTATGTAATTGACTAGAAAGAGGCTGTAGACAAGAGGTAAATGTAGCAGGCTTTCTTTTGGACCACCAACCAGCTCCCAAATCATAACACAGAGACTTATTATTAGTTATGAATGCCCGGTCTTAGCTTATGCTTGTCCCATTAGCTCTTATAACTTAAATTAACCTGTTTCTCTTCATCTATGTTTTGCCTCAGAGATTTTTACCTTTCATTCTGTATGTCCTACTTTCCTGCTTCCTCCGTGTCTGGCTGACTGGCTGGCAGGCCCCAGGTGTCTTTCTCTCATTCTCCCCCATTCTCTCCATTCTCTCGTTCTCTTGAGCCTGGATCCCTCCTACTACTGATTCTCTCTGCCCACCAGCCCCGCCTATCCCTCTACTGCCTAGCTATTGGCCATTCAGCTTTTATTAGACCAATCAGATGCTTTAGGCAGGCAAAGCAACACATCTTTCCATTGTTAAAGAAATGCAGCATAAACAAATGTAACACATTTTTGCATAGTTAAACAAATGCAGCATAAACAAATGTACCACATCTTTGAGTAGTTACACAAATATTCCACAACAAGTAAAGGCTAGCAGCAACCAGATTATTCTGAGGACTAGAAGAGCTTGAGGCAAGTCGGAGATCATTTGCAAGTTCAAAAAGAGGTACTTTCTAAACTTTATCTTGGCGAACATCATTGCTCAGTAAGAGCCCATGGTCGAAAGGATTGGCTACTCCTCCTGACATGTGGCTACTGGCCTTTACAGGACTGAATGCGGCTAGATCATCATTTAGTCACCAGCTGAAATGGCAATATTTAACTAGCAGTCAAACACTCTTATGTTAACTCCATTTGCATGAAGTATTTTATTGTGAAGACATCCCAATCTTGTTCCATCAGTCAACAGTGACTCCAGTCAGTTAGGGAGTAAAACCCCNGAAGGTAGTCTCACTGAACATTTAAGGAGAAAGTTGAATGACTACCAGACCCCTGCCCCCTCATATCTAGAGCCCCTTTCATGACGGATGCTGGAGAAGGTCAGGAGTTGCCGCCTCTGCATGGTGTTCTGATCCCCCGAGGCCCTTTCTCCACATCTCTTTATGGACTAGGGTCTCTTTTCTGTCTGGAGCCCTGTCTAGGTGTGCTCTCATAGATCTTTCCAGAATGGAACCTCACTTGGGATCATTTACTGGGTCTCCCTTTAGGACACAGCTGCCTGTAGTTTGGTTTCTTTGCTCTTTGCACCGGACTTAGCATAATGCGGGGGGGTGGGGTAACTAGCTGCCTTTTGAATGGCTTCTGGTCCCCATTTTCAGGAAGAGGGACTTCAACAAAGTTAGTTGTTTACATAGTAATCCTAAAGCAGAAGACCTTGGGTGGTGACACAGAAGTGGAACTGTTACCTCCCCCCCCACCCCCGCCACCCTTGGTTATTCGAGACAGGGTTTCTCTGTGTAGCTCTGGGCTCTGGCTGTCCTGGAACTCACTCTGTAGACCAGTCTGGCCTCTAACTCACAGAGATCCACCTACCTCTGCTGCCTGGCTCCATTGTCCTCCTTTAAATCTGCAGCTTGATATAAATGAACTCCAAAGGGCAANGCAGTTGGAAAGAAATGCGTATAGTTGGAGCCTTTGAAGGCCAGAGATTTAAGCTCACGTTTTAGCTGTGCAGTCACAGATCTGGATGGTGCAGAGGCAGGAGTTGAACTTGGCTNGCACAGTTCATCTGTCTTCATTTGCAAAATGGCTAACAGTACTGTTGCTCCTAACCCACGCAGTTGACAACAAGAAACTGAAATCATGACTGTGCCGGTGGTTTGTAAGTTCTATGGCACTTGTAAACACATGTGATTGTACTTCCTTTTACGCTTCTTTAATCTATTTTACTGACTCAGTGGTGGCTGAGTATGTGGGCTGTGTTGTGTTTTAAAGTACTGAAAACACTGAGCTAGGATTATGGTGNTATCTCAGCACTGAGCCCAGCCAGGACTGCACTGTCTGCCTCTCTGATCATGATGGCGCCTAGGGTCATCTGTGTAATTTTCCTCCCAGAAGAAATGTCTGACCCGTTCCGGCCTTATGGAATTTGAATTTCATCCAGATGTCTGGGCCACCACCTGTCAGAGCTTGAGAGGACATGATGCATGAAAACACCTGAATTGGTGTGACTGTGTGAAGGTCAGAGTTCCTCATGTCTCAGTAGTTCTGGCGCTGGTCAAAGGGGTTTTGGTTTTTGTTTTTATGGAGAAAAGTACCCCGAAATGAACAGAAAAGACATAAAAGCCATGCAGAGGGACCGAACATCAGAGAGGTCTTTGGGACCTGAGCTAAATCTGCCAGAGGGGGTGTTGAAGCGATGAACAGAGGTCAGCGTGGTGGAAAGAGAGAGAGCAGTGCAGAATAAACAGTGTAGTCTGGGTTTGGGTGAAGGGACCAGCCTGCTTGTCAATCAACCCAATCCTGTGGTTCAGTTTGTCTTTTGGGATTTTACGAGGTTTCTTCTAAACTGCTCTCACTGTTAGGAAAAAATACTTTTCAGAAATCAAGAAGTAGAAGTGGTGAGCGTCTTGGTGTGGTATCAGGAGCATTTTGTAGGTCTGCTGCTGACAACTTCTTGCATTGAGGCTAAGGTCATCAGTACGGCAGCCACAAAGACCTGTTCTTATCTGGTGTTTGTCTTGGAACCTGTAGGGAGGGCTATTGGGAGAAAGGAAAACACTCAGATGTAGTAAAGGGAAATGATAACTCTAATCACATAACTGGCTTTCCCCCCAATGGTTTCTGGGTCATGGATAACTACTCCCAAAGTCCCTTATCATAGTGAGACCTGGGAGATTGAGAGCTATATAAACCAGACATAGGAAGTCAACGGGTCACAGAAAAGCGTATTATGCATGCCGTTGCATAAAGCCCAAGAGAGACAACATGAAACGCCTCGTGAGTACATTTTAAATTTTGAATGTGTCAAAACAGCCAAGGAGGTCTTCTCCCCTCTCCAGGAACTCTTCAAATTCAACCCAAATAAGATTTTCAAACTCTGATTTGGCATGTAATCTTCTGCTGGAAATNGTCTATTTTGCAGAATCTGAGTGAATGGTATTTTCTACCAGAATCAACAACTAATTCCTTAAAAACTGGACTCTTTGGGGGCTAGAGTCCCGTCTTCAGTGCTGTTTCTTATTTACAAATTGCCAGTGAAAAAAATGACAGATAAATGTAGCGCCAACTGGAATAGTGTGTTTTTGTCCCTTTAGATTTTTTTGAGACAAGGTCTCATTCTGTAGTCCAGGCTACCTCGCTGTCCCTGTGACTAGCCTCAAACTTTTGAGTGCCGACGTTTAAGGCAGGCATGACCACTCCAGCTTTTAGTCATCTTGCCCTCTGCAGCTCCTGTGTCTGTGGCAGACCTCATTGCACTGCAGTGATACTGTTATTGTAGAAGAGCCATTTCTTTTGCCTTTGAGGTGTAGNCTGCCTTTTATTATTGAAATTGAAGGCAGACTTTACATAGGCTCACAGAGAAGGGAAGATCCTGTCTGTTCCACTCGACAGATGGGTGCACTTGAGCTGGGTGAGCCTCAAGTACATGATAAACTGTGGCCAGCTTATCCTCGCCCCCAATTCTTTCATTAATGTCTGATACAGAGAATTCCCTCAATGGGCAGAGCATGGCACACTGAGGAAATGAGCAACTCACATATTTTAAGACCTAGATACATTCTAACATAATTTTCCCCCCAAATAGCGTGGAAATGGTGGTGAGTATCTTTTCTTCTTAGACAAGGAAAGAGAATCCAGAGGAAAGGAAACCTGNAGGGAGTCCGTCTGCAGAGGGGTGGAGGGTGGGGGTGGGGCAGGGCCAACTGTGAGCTTTGGGGTTTGGGTGAAGAGCCAGAGCAGGGGTGTGCACAGCCACAGTATTAGAGAGGATAGTGCAGAAAGGAAGAGTGAGAACTGGGCTACCGTGGCCCAGGCTGGTCCTGCCCTGTGTGCTGGCCAGAGTCTATAAGGTTGACTAAATCTATCCCCGTGGTTGACAGTGGAAGCCACACAGGAGGAATCCTTGAGTGACTGACAAAGCTTTGCCTCCTGAGCAGTGGGCACACCCTGTTTGAGCATGGTANCCTGTGGTCTCCTGACGCACTCAGGACCCTATAGGGATGAGCTAATGAGAGCTGTAGACCCTCATTAAAAAGATCTGTCCNGCAAGGCAGACTCTGGAGTCTAAACTCCTCTGAGGCTAAGGACAAAGCACACTGACCTTTGCTCCATTTCAGATTGCACCTTCCATTCTTGTGACCATCTTTCTGGTTCCATCTCTGGCCCTGATGGTGAGTATGGTGGAGAGGGTCCAGTCTGCCTATCTCTCTTTTAACACAAGCATTTCAAAGCTAACAACCAAGGCTGGCATTCCCATAANCTCTCGTGGATTCCTCTTAACCCTACAGGGGTAGACAGGTAGACACTTGGGGCTGCTGACNGTTTCCACTGTTGATTGGTCTTTTCTAGAACACCAGTGACAGTCATCCTCTGGATGGCTCTGTGGGGACCCAGACCATCCATGTCGATGCCCTCCNCTGTATGGTCAGCATCCAAGACACCAATGTTTTGAGTGAATGGAANGGAATTGTGGACTACAAGAATGTAAGATGTGAAACACACTTATCACAATGATGAAGGAACTCTTGTGTGGCCCAAATGGACCAGAGTGCTGTTCCATTTTCATTGTCCTCCTCTGAGACTTGGTGTGCTAGAGAAGTTATTTTGTCTGAACTCCGTATTTAATGTGACTTCTAAAGGAATATTGCCGTGAACTACCNTCTCCTTCAGGAGTAAGACCAATTAGGATGACGCACGATCAGGAAGAGAACCCTAGCGCCTGGGCGGAACTCTAATAATGTTCTCTGACCATAGAGATATTTTTCTGCCTGGCATGCCTCAGTTACCATAGCTGCAAAACAGCTCCAACAGCTGCCTCTTCTACCTTGTGGGACCCTGCGTCAACACCCACGCTCGCACTCTGCCCTTTGCTACCCAGGCCCTCCTCAGCCAGATGTCATATTCGTGCCATGTTCTCTTCCTCTTCTTCGCCCTCTCTCTCTTCACCTCCCCCACTCTTAGTTCCCCAAGAAGGTTCCCTGAATCCTCCCAGCAGGCTCCCAGTCTACAGACTGATTGCCTGTGATGGATGCTGTTAGAACCCAAGTAAAAATTTCCTCATGCACTATTCCACTGTAGGCCACTAGGTGGCGCGAGGGAGGCAGAACTATTGCCAGAGGCTTAGCTTCTTGGAGCACTGCCTGGGGCTCAGCCAGACCCAGCAACAGCAAACTACAGCTCTGATCTAAGCCAGGAAAGAACAAATAATAGGCCACAAGGAAGGGGCACCCAGGACAGACCTAACTCTAGAATCCAAGGGTCGTAACCCAGGCCTCCTGACTGCCCTGGGTTTTCAGAAAGCTCTTTCNAACTTACACAACATTCTCCTAGGCACTGGGAATCTCAGCTCTTCCCTTATCTTCATGACAACTCCATGGAAGAAAGGCCATTCCTCCTGTCTTACAGATAAAGAAAATGAGTCTCAGGGAGGCCACTGAGGATCCCAAGAGCCGTGGAGTAGCAGGCCAGGCCCTTAAGATCATCTGTATTGTATTACNGTCCTGCTCAGTCAGGCACACACATCTTTATGTTAGCATTTCAGAACACCCTAGGAGAGAAAACCTTCACCATCAGGAGCAGAGGAGATGATAGCACAGGGCCTAGGGAGCATCAAGGCTCAGTACCACACCACTCCTGATGCTGCCCTGTGCTCTGGCATCCAGGGTGCAGCACTGCTGATACNTTCTGCATTGCAGTCAGACTAGCAGGGTGTGGACACCTGAGGGGAGCAGGTATGTTAGTACTGAGACTGATTGAATGCCGTGTTTCTGCCCTGTTGCTTTAAGGCCCTTCTGACAGTTAAACTGTTTAGTAAGATGGCCTGTGTCCTGGCCAAGATGGACCCAGCAGTCTTCCCAAGTTTGGATGATATTACCCAGGCCCTGGGCAAACAGGTGAGTGAGTCCAGTTCTCTCTGATAGGCGTCTACTACAGGGTTTTCCAACTTATAGCCAGTCTCCTGGACAATGCCTCACTCACAGGAGCTTCATCCATATCTATTCTTCATGCCATGATATCACACCATGTGCAAAGAACTCGGGGACATCNGTGGCCCACCAAAGGCAAGTCACAATTGAATCAATGACCTCATTTAGATGCATTCCCAATGGGTTCAAGTTATGTTAGAGAAGACAAGTGGTTGGATGCAAACATTGCAGTGATTTCATGTCCCCTATTTCCTCTCCTTCCTGTCTTTCCTCACCCACCACACGCACACACACACACACACCTGTCTCTTATACACATCTAGATGTGTATAAGAGACAGCACACACACGCGCGCGCGCATATGCTTATGCAGTACACATTTCACACACACACAGGCACACACACAAGCACACAGGCACACACACAGGCACACAGGCACATGCATACACAGGCACACAGGCATACACACATATCACATGCACATACCACACACACAGACACACACATACACACACATACAGACACAGACATAGACACGCACACACACAGGCACACACACAAGCACACACACACATAGTTAGGGTAGAAGTACTAACTCCAGGAAAGAAATAAAAGTATGCTAAAGCAATGCTATTTTTAAAAGAAGTTGGAGTGAAGAAATGGCTCAGAGGTTATGAGCATTTACTACTCTCTCAAAGAAGCCCTGTTTCGTTCCCAGGCCCCACAAGGTAGCTCACATCAATCTGTAACTTTAAACACTCATACACATAAGATTAAAATATTTAAATCTTTAAAAGAGAAGTTGAAAGTGTCCCATTCATCTAATTTGACAAAATATAAATATAACAAATGTTTTAAACTACCCTGTGTTGTCGTTCTGGTTCAGAAAGCACCTAAGGCTGATAGGAAATGCCACTGGAACACATATAGATTTTGCCAGAGTCGCTTTTGCCCTCTTGTGGCTTGATAAAATATTGCAGCTAGAGAGACCTGGAAAGCAAGTCTGGGTTCACAGAGGGCACTGTTAACTGAATCCCACGCACCTTCACAACTTGTCTGTGGACTCCTTCTTGGATACGCCATATCTGAGACTCCCCCTCTTCCAGGCTTCCGGTCACTACCCACCCACCCGCGGACTGACCTACACGGTTTTACCCAATCGAGTCAAAAACTTGGCCCAATACGGAGTGCCTGTCAAGGAGCTTTGCAGAGCGGTCCCCGCCTACTTTGCCCAACAGCAAAAAGAAGGTGTGTTCAAACAGCACAAAGAAGGAGGTGCATAAATCAAAAGATGCAGGAGGAGTTTCAGGACCTATCTATCAGCAAGCTCTAATGACAGCTGATCCCATTGCTTCTCCAGAAAGTCGGCGTGGTCTGGGGTGTATTTCCCCTCTTGGGACAGGGAATTCCTTACAGGGCTCATGGGGAAGGGAAACAGCCATAGCCTCATCAGAAGGCCAAAGCCAGTCATCTCCTCAGGGATCTGATGGCTGATGGATATTCTGCCCTGACCCATGCCCATCGTAGGGGAAGGCCTATGACTTTGGAGTCCTTGGTCCTACTCTTTTTTCAAGGTGCCTGGA
>LZPO01017289.1:100284-113289 GCA_001675575.1 Neotoma lepida | reverse complement strand
GGCTTGAGTGTTCAGAACAGAGTGGCTCACACAGAGAGAAGGCAACACGTGAAAAGAAAGACCAATGACAGAATCCAATGGTAACACTGAAGAGACCAACAGAAGAAAAGAGGTAAGTGGTTGATGGGAGAGTAGACACAGCAGCTGAAGGGAGGAGACCTCAAAAGTCAAAGGAGTNGAAATGTAAGAAGATAGTGAGAAGAGGGACAGAGACAACGCCACCTTATCAGAGACTCCAGGGCTGAGTTCCCCGCTGCAGCTTCTCTGCTCACTCTGATGCCAAATTGCAGTCGATGGAGCTATGAGGAGGGGAAATCAAAAAGCATGATTCTTTTGAAAGTTGTAGAGCATGTGTGCGTGTGTGTTGGGGGTGGAGAGGTTATCCATTTATGAGGAAGGTAGATTTAAGGGATGGTTTCTCGGTTCATTTCATTTTCTTAGAGTTGGAGCACTTTGACCACATACCCACAGGAAGAGATGGAAGTTTGAAAGAAAGGGAAATTATTGGGTGGAGAAAGTCAAGTCAAAGATGGAGATACAGGAGCAACAATATAAGAATATATCTCCTGGAGGAGTTGTCATGGAGACTAGCTGAGTGGGGAAGCTAGAGAGGTGGCAGTTCAAGCCTGATGCCTTCTATTACCTTGAGGCAGTGGTGACTGGGCTGGGGGTAGGGAACAGATAGACTGAGAGGCCCCACCAGTCATGAAAGAAGAGAGGAGACCTAGGCTAGAGTTGGGGAAGGATGCATTCTGGTACAGTCACCAGTCTCAAGTTTACTTTTTCTCTTCTGTTTTAACCTCCATNCAAGAAGAGGAAAGGGCTTTCTNGGAAATTGTTTGGCCTATTGTAGATGTGGGTAAAGAGACTAATGCTATGTGCCCATTTTATTCTGAATTTTTATGAGGTAATCCTTTATTGAGCTCTAATCATGCAGCAGCAGGTGTAGTCTACAAGTCAAGCAACAGGGACCCTCNGCCCATGGATACTGCAGACAGCATCTACATGCGTGTTCTTCACTAAGGTAGATGCGAGGAACAGACTTCCCTTTATGCAATCCTGACAGCCCCTTCTGACATTTAAGGGTGTGTCAATTATGAAAAGGTTAAGCAAGATTGCTTCTTTTAGAAGTAACACCCTGGCCATGAACTAAATAAAATATTAATTTAGTGGGAGGAGCAGCAGCTTGTCAGAACATGGGTGTGGCGAAGAGGAAGGGAGGGACACGTGGGGCGGTGCTGGGCTGAAGGAAAGGGCAGGATGCTGGCAAAATTTAATTAAGTGTCTCTGGTTCACTGTGCAGGGAACTGTAGGTTCTTGGTAAGTTGAGTAGTTCTGACTCCATTTCTCTTTCTCTCTCTGTCTCTCTGTCTCTCTCTCTCAGGATTGAGTGAAATAGTTAAAGGTTATGAAGTTGGGTCTGAGAGTGTCACAAATGTGATGTTATGAGGTCTCCTTAGGGCCATTGAGCCCAGTTCACACCACTGGCTCTGTTGTCACTCCATGGAGCTGTCCCACAGGCCTTAACCACAGGTCTGTCTGCTGACTGGAGCTCTCTAACCACACCAGCACAGGGAGGCTGCATCCCTGTGAGCATTTATCTCACAGCTCATGTGAAGGAGCTCTGAAGCNTGAAGGGAAAGCATGGGCTCTAGGGTTTTGTGAAAGGCTTGTTCCGCTCTCACCTGCCGTGTGTCTTATGTAAGGCAGAAGGGCTCTCAGGACCTCTTCTTGTTCTTACACTTCAGTATCCATCCTGTGCACATTCCTGGCCTCTCATCAGGGCCTATCTGTGGAGCCCAGTGCTTGATGGGAGTACAGGATGCTTTGTTCAGGGGAGTAGCTTTTTCTTCTATCTCTCTTTTTCCTTATGAGTATGTGTATGCATGTGTGTNTGTGCATGTGTGTGTNTGTGTNTNTGTGTGTGTNTNTGTGT
The DNA here is from genome assembly GCA_001675575.1 of Neotoma lepida. Lineage (NCBI taxonomy): Eukaryota > Metazoa > Chordata > Mammalia > Rodentia > Cricetidae > Neotoma > Neotoma lepida. The sequence goes on along the minus strand of LZPO01017289.1, from coordinate 111,353 downwards.
GTGTGTGTGTGTGTGTGCACATATCTGTGCCTGGAGGTCAGAGGTCAATGTCAAGTGTCTTCCTCAATTGCTCTCCATCTTGTTTTTGTGAGATAGGGTTTCTTGTTGAGCCTGAGCTCACTGATTGACTAAACCAGCTGGCTAGCACACCCCAGAGAGTCTGCTGTTTCTGCTTCTCTGGTGTTGGAGTTGTAGGCATGCATTGCCACTTCCTGCACTGGAACATGGGCCCCGGAGGACCACCCTGGTCCTGTGCTAACGCAGCACAGACTTTCAGGCACATCTCAGTGTCTTGTGATGTGAGCACGGGTTGCTTTACAACTTGAAATCTTTTACAGCACTGAAGCTTACACAGGGCTTTGCCCCACTAGAGCACAGTGAATCACTATTCAGTGGCTTCCAACACAAGCATGAAGTTACCAACCCAGCAGCCCGCTGTGAGGGCAGTAAATGGGATTGTTTTCTTGAACTAGATGAAGGGAGTTGCTTTTTATTCAAATCCAGTGGAAACTGTGAGGGAAAACCCCCCAGAATATGGACCTGTTTCATTACACACTTTTAGGAACTGGAGACTATGGGGTGGGAGGTAGGGGTAGGAGGAGAACACTGGTGAAAACTGTAAATGTCAAGATTCCCTGAGGCTCTGAGGATAGGATTGGTTCCTCCAGAAGTGAAGAAGCGCATATAGATATGNGCGGTCTAGTGGAGACGGAGAGAAGGAAAGCAATGCCAACCCGTCATCCTGCAGAAAACTGACTTACAGAGCCATGCCTCGCTGTTCAGGGAGGGCTGTGGTCCTTTACTTTGTACTCTTCCACTAGGGAATCTGTGGAAGGCACACTGTGCAGACACCTGGCTCTGGCTGTGGTTCTCTAGACCTAATGGACACTCAGCTTTCAATGACAGGCTCATTCCTCTAGGCTTGATGGCTAAGACTGANGGAACACACTTTATTCATGAATTCTCTTATATACCATCATTAAACTATTTCAATATGAAAGATTGGGGAACCATGATATTGCTTCTAAGCAGCCAAGAGGCAGTAACAAGCAACACCCTCGTCACTGCGGTGTCNGTTCTTCACNTGGGCAGCTCATGTTTTCTAGAAACTTCTTTTCAGAGTCATTAAGTGCATGGGCAGCTTTGGCCGGTTTCCACAATGGTGAAAAACAAGGCTATTGACCAACATTCTCTTCATCTTTATACAGATGATGAAATTACTCAGAAGACCTTTCTTTAGNATTTTCCCCCCAAATCCTGTGTACAGCATTCAAACACTCCAGGTAACAACTCATTTGAGGCATGCATCAAGGTTTTCAGGGATGCAGATGGTTTGGCAANTGCATCTGGATGGACTTAAGCAAGTGGCAGTTGAGAGGCAGAACTGTGTATGTTTGGAAGGTGACAGTCCCAAGAGAAACAGCTCGAGATGCCTCAAGAAAGACCGCCCCAGTGNTGCTGTCATTTGGAAAGAATTTCCCTCCTGTACAAAAACAACTATGTAATAAGTTTGGATCTTCTGGAATTAGAAGCTTTCTAGCAACAATCATTCAAATGTTATTTTATACTTCCCTGTTGCTGTTTTCTGGGTGTATTAGTCTTGGTAAAAAGTACAAATGGAGTGAGCAATGAGTGTAGACCGTCCCACAACACAAAGGCTGTTGGCCCTAGAGCTTGTGTTACAGTCTTAGCAACAAGAGGGTAAACAAAGGCACAGTATAGCTCTTTCACAGGAAAGAAATGTGCTCAGATTTCACATAACAGCTAACTTGGGGCTGTGACAGAATCCATCAGACTGACAGCCAGCTTCACAGAGAAACAATCAGGGCAAGGAGACAGACAGAATTTCTACGTGAAGGCCATTCCTCACCCAGTTACTACATAATAGGATTGTCATTTTGGCCAATAAGTCCTAGGTATCAGAAAATAAGAACATGACAGCTACAGGCTTCAGGGGTACTAGTAACACTAGCTGGTTCACACAGTAGGGGGAGCCTTGAATATTTAAAAATGGAAATGTGTCCTGGTGGTAAACATTCCACTCAAAGAGAAGGGAAAAATACATGCAATCAGCCTGCTTCTGTGTGAAACTAACTCTTCCTCCATGTGTGAGCATGCTGTACACAGAATGCATCTGGATTGTTCCAGACAAGGAGAGTTTTCACTCAGCCTCACATGGCAGGGTGTGGGCTGAAATGAAGCCATGGGTGTGTGCACTGGATGATAAGTGATGATAGNGCCTTGCTTGGGGAAAAGCCCAGCATTAACCTCCATAGGCCGGGCAGACTCTATTTACCCATGACCTGACTTGCTCCACACTAACCCTAGGGTTCTGAGGTCACACTATCACCAAGACTCCCCCATTGTGTCGCCATGGCCAGCACACAGCAGCAGTTCTCCAGATTACNCCCCAAACCAGAAATGGATGGATGTGATGTACACTGTAGTCTCTAGCTTTGCCATCTCTGGCTACTCAAAGAATTTAAAGGCACCTAGTAAGCATCATGTATGNGTCAGTCTAAGTCCTGTGGAGGTGACAAAAAGCATTGCCATGCCTTCCTCCCTTGAGGAGATACAAGCCACAGAAAGCATAGCTCTCAGGCTGAGAAGAAACAAGAGCCTTGCTTCTGTGAATTTAAGTCTTAAAGGAGACCAGAATTGAGGGGAGCACATACACACACACACACACACAGAGACACACACACATGCACACGTGCACACACACACAGGTGTAGTGGATAGCTGTTTTGGCCTTTGGCTATGGGACGGCCCCTTTAGGACAACAGGTAACCACGACACCTGCCTAAGACTTCCCCCTAGGGCGTGGTTCACGAGGAACCCCTTAAAAAATTGGGACGCCTATGTGACCTTCCTGCTCCTGCCGCTTCTGGATCGCTCTCGGACTGGGAAGCAGGTTGAGGACCGGACCAGATTTCTTACCTAGATCGCTTCACTCTCTATTTCTATTCCTGTACTTGCTCCCTCCCTTTTCCATAAGTTGTTTCAAAAATAAAGCTATCTTGTTAAAATATAAATAATTGGGCTGGCCATCTAATTAACATAATACACACACACATGCACACATGGAAAGAAAAAAAAATGGTGAGTCCTCCAAATCCTAGCCAAAGGAATGCCATGGTGCAGTAGACTACCATGTATGTGTTCTACATGCTGGACTGCAACAAGACAAACNACCTTTACCACAGTGGGACAGTGTTTCTTGAGACCACAAGAATCCCAGTAAGGGCAATGATAAGGTACCCTTAAACACACAACTTTCCCAGAATCTGGCTTTGTCCANGGCTTGTGTTGTCTGAGTCTGCTGTCACCTCTGGTGTCTCAACATAGGGTAGCACTCCAAGCCCAGACTTATACTGATTCTGATGCAGACGTAAAGTAGGAATGTGGTTGCAGAGGTGACTTCTGGAGATTGTAGTTGTGCATTGCCATCCACTGCTCCGTGAGGAACTCTTGATAAATCCATTTTGCTCATTGGGAAGAACTTGTATGAATTACTAGGTTGCTGGTACCATTCTGGCTGGAAGGTAGATATCAATTTTACATCTCCNTGGGTAGCCTTACACTCACATCACAGGAAGAATGTCTCCTGGCTTGGAAGCTAGTTGATTAACAATACTGTTAACAATAAGAGGGGGATTCCTTCTCTTCTACCCACGGAAAGGTGAGAGCCTAAGAGAGGCGAGGGGAGCAGATCTGAGTCTGCTGGCTCTCAGCTCCAACCAGTAGNTCTCCACACAGAGATTTCAAATCCAAGACACAACCTAGGGGCAGCATTTCCCCCCAAGAATGAATCCTTACAGAGGCTAAAGTATGCCTGGAAAATAAAACAGAAGACATGCAACAAAGTTCTAATCCCATTTATATTTAGGACATAATGATGTAGTGCAAAATGTATACATAGAGGTCTTTTAGCTCATTTGTCATGTGAGTATAAACTGTTCTTATCCAAAAGAGAGACCCTGAACACCTTTGTCTGTCTGTCTATCATCTATCAATCTATCACATATCATGATCATCTACCCCACCAGCATTTCACCGATCCACATGTCACCTTGAGTCCTTGGTAAGGCATGACATACAAAATGTGTGCTGGAAATTGGACAGGTACCCCCAAATCACCANCACAGGCCAAATCTAAAGGCAAGGCCGCCACTGCCACTCTGACCTCCACAGAGCTGTGACNGTCTCTGAAGCAGAGGAAGACCTCTCCACAGCTCCCCACATCCAGTCCCAGGCTTCTTGACCTTGTACAGTTAAATAATGAACTTGAAATCTTTTNAGGATGAATTAAAACAGCAGGTCTTCTTTCACCCCGACCGTCCTAATCTGGCCATTCCAGCATTCTGGAAGACATACTGACAGTGAGCCAAGCTTTGGAACCANACAGCCCCTTAAGCTCNGGCCCATGTAGGAGAGGAAGGTTGTGGGCACAAGAAGGTTTTCAGAGTTGAAATCTGTGGGTCAAATACTAATGAAACACACTTTTCTCCTTTATCAAATTTGAACCACCAACTTCAGTTGTGGAAGAGAACAGGGGAAAAATGAAGTGTTAATTCACCTTCAAAACTGCTCTAAGCATTTCCCCATTTTCCAGGTGACAATCTCTGCTCCCTCTCCTCAGAGAAATCTTCCCTTATTTTAATATAATGTTTGAAAATGTCATTGTCTAGAGGCACATGAGAAGACAGAGTTCTTTGATAACATCCAGAGACGATGAAAGAAGTTTCCATTCAGAAAATGAGGAAGGTCTGGTAGAGGCAGCAGTGTAGAGTTTGAAAAAACAAAAGCATTTGCCAAGTGACAGTCCAGGAAAACAGGCAGGGTGTGAAAAGGCCGAGTGCCCATGGGATGCCTTGAATGGTATGACAGTGTGGGAACCTTGGTGTGTGCTGGGCACCCAGGACACAGGCAGCTGAGGAAGCTGGAAACCCCTTTAGGAAGCCCCACAGATGCCATTCCAACAAACTTGCACTTTTTCTTAAGATCTGCCAGTGAAAGTTCCTAAGCTCTGGAGCTTAATGTCTATTTACTTTCCATGCTCTGGGAGAAGACCCTGGGGAAAATGAAGGGCATACATTGTCATATCAGAGGCCTGGGATGAAGCCAGCTGGTCCTACAACTCTGGTAAAATTCCATTAAGGAGTGCCCTGGCCAAGGCCAGAGTGGGGAGACATTGGTGAGATGTAAGAGCAAGGGTTANTTACTGGATATGTAGATGGGAAAATGTGCTGCCANCNNCNCCCCGAACTCTAACCCAGNGGCTGGTGTCCCCATTGAGAACCCCGGGGTGAATGATGCCAGACGGCTTTGGTGCAAGCCACTCATGACGTGGGTAGAAAGCTGCACTGGCTTCAAGGCCAGACTGTTCCTCAAAGAAATACCTGGATAGGGCACAAGGACTGGTTTTCTTACTTGGAGATCCTTTTCACATCCAAGAACACCGTCTCTCACCCATGGGCTTTGATAATAAGCTTTCAGTGTGACTTGAGCATGCTCAGGGGTCTTAGGAAAGNGGAGATANGGAAGGAAGGATTTGGGGAAAGCTCACAATAGGATCAAGTCAAGGGAAGGAAGAGAAANTGTTCAGGCATTCCCATAGGAGCCAGTATCTGGAAGGGCAGATATGCACNCAGATCTCATCTGTGGTGGTGTTTGGTTTTAGGGATTACTCTTTTCTTGAATCTGAGCAGTGNCAATGCATAAAATACCCACACCCATGGCTTCNATTGGACCAGAACTTATCATGGATCACATTGAGTTTACTGAGGTACCTTCAGNGGGTGATAAGTCAGATTGCCTCCGGTCCAAGTGCCGTGCTGACCAGGCAGCTAAAGGCTTCCGGGNACTCAGCTGCAGTGCAGATACAGGAAGGGGTGGGAGATAAGCTGTGGGCTCCACCTGAGCACACCTAGCTTGAGCAAAGCTGGTCAGGTACAAATACCAGAAGGCTGCATGTCTGCCAGCATGCCTGCCTCTTCACTCCACCACACTGCTGACAACATGAAGTTCACAGTAAGTCAGATCTTCCTCTAAAACTCAATAGAACTGGAAATCATTAATAGGGGCGAGAGAAGGGTCAGATTTTTATGGCGCTGTTATCATAATGGAAATAATTCTTTCCTTTTCATTGAATCATGGTGTTTAACAAGTATTCCACAGAGAAGAATAATTGCGCTGGGAGGGTCCNGCACAAGCTAATTNCAATAGAATTGCCTTCCACAGCACCTGCTCTGAGGTTCTACTNAGGACNAGCAGTCTCTGGGCTCCAGAATGTGTNTGATCTTTCTTATTTTCNATTCTGCTTTATCAAGAGTCCTGGGCCTGTTCTAGTCAGACTGCAAGGTCACTGTTGTCAAAACCAGTCTTCGATACTCTTGGCTGTTAACTGGCCCTACAAGAAATAAGCATCCTCAGGCCCTGTCCAGGCATTTCTTTGAGAAAGTGTCTGAGGATGCAGCAAGCTCAGGTTTTCCTCTGAAGTCCTGGGATGCAGAGGGGNTGAAATAAAATGAACATTTTCTACTGCAGCACACTCCGTGGGCTCTGCCTTATGATGGGGTCATAAATGTAAACTATGAAATGTCCTCCCCAGAACAGGTTGGATAAAAGCAGGGAGAGCTCCAAGCACAGGCTAGAGGGTTGGACTTCTCTTTTAGTTCTACCCTGAGCAAGTTCTGCCCTGTGCCTTTGTCTAGGGTAGCATTTTTCAACCTCCCTGATGCTGCGGCCCTTAAATACAGTTCCTCATGTTGTGGTAACCCCCAACCATAAAATTATTTTGATTACTACTTCATAACTGTAATTTTGCTACTTTTATGAACTGTAATGTAAATATCTGTGTTTTCTGATGGTCTCAGGTGACTCCTATGGAAGGGTTGTTCGACCCCAAAGGGGTTGCAACCCACAGGATGANAACCACTNGTCTAGGGCCCTTTACTCCTCAGTAGCTGCCTTGCTTACAGGAGATAACATTGTGCTCAGACACTTCTTCTACATTTGCTTTTTTAAGAGACAAATTTTAACTCTTTCTTAAGCTGAAAATAAAAATAATAGAAATGCTTAATCTACCTAACCAAGAAAATGATAAGAGATTTCCTTCTGTTAGGATGAAAACATCCCAGGTCAAAGAAAAAACCAGTTTTCAGATGTGGTTTTCATAGCTTTCATTACACTGTGTATGCATCAATTTTATGCTTTATTCATCAGTTTTCAGTGTCTAATTCAAAATTCTAAAACTACATATTAATATAAGTATAATAAATCAACAATTCTGTATTATTATTAAATATTTCTGTAGTTAAAAACTACAAAGTAGAAGAAGAAAACATGAATGGTTTGGCACANTGGTAAAATTAGTCAATATCTCTGATGAGCTTGAGGGAGGGAGCAGATGCTGTAAACAGTGCGACCACNGGCCCTGTTCTCTATCTTTCAGATGGTCTTCGTAGGCCTGCTTGGGCTCCTCATGGCACCTGGATTTGCTTACGTAAGTATCATTTTCTGAAGTCAGTTACCAAAATGCATTTACAAAGAAATACGATCTTAAATCAGTTTCCATTTCTTATCCACTTTAGAACATCAACGTCAACGATAATGGCAACGTAGACGGAAGTGGTCAGCAGTCNGTGAGCATCAACAACGAGCACAATGTGGCCAACGTCGACAACAATAACGGCTGGGACTCCTGGAATGCCATCTGGGATTATGGCAATGTAGGTACTAGACACACAGGGCAAGGATATGGCGTACTCACCAGCCATTAAAATCCTCAATGTAAATCCTAGCTGCCCATGAGCATCGTAGGTACCAGTAACATCTCCCAAGTTGTTCAGCCAATTTTACTTCTTATCCATAACTATTGGTGATAAATGTTACACAATAGGTTAAAATTCAAAGCAATGAGCAGGTAAGGAAACTATGTTGAAAGACAAATAGAAGGATCCACTGGCCTTCCCCGCAGAGAGCCTCCCTTGACCCCACCCTGCAGTTGCTACTTTTGTGTTTAAATTTGTACCTTTGGAAAACAAACTCTATCTTCCTTGCCTCCTAAAAAACGTCAAGGATGGAAGTAGACTAAGATGTGACAGCCTTAAAAAGTTTATTTCAGCAACACACACACACACACACACACACACACACACACACACACACACACACTGCCTCCTACCATGCTGGAACTGAAGCCAAGGCAGCGGCTTAGATCCCTATTCCCGCCCTCTGAGAGCTTGCGGGCCATCGCTGTATGTTAGCCACAGGCACAACTGCAGGACAGCTGCCAGATCCAGAGCATTCATCTCAGTTCCTCGTGATCTTGGAGCTCCATTTCCCTTAGCTGTGACTTGTGACACAGCTCCTGGGGAACCTGCGTCTCACTGCCTTCTCTTTTCTTTCACAGAGTTTTGCTGCAACCAGACTCTTTGCCAAGAAATCATGCATTGTGCACAAAATGAACAAGGATGTCATGCCCTCCCTTCAAGACCTCGACTCACTGGTCAAGGAGCAAAAGGTAAAAGNAAGCCTTTTCATTTGGAGTGAGAGGTCTTACGGTCTCCAGGAAATAATGAAGTCATACCCAGTCCTTCTTTGCACAGCGTGCCAGCTTGTTTGTCATGGTAAATGGCACGGTGTAGAAAATGCTGGGTCACTGCCTGAGTGGGGGCAGCTTCCACTGTATCAGATTCTGTGGCTCACAACTGCCTCTGCGGGGTTGAGCAATACACTGCCCACCTTGAGTGTCAGAGGTCCAAAGGTCTGCACACTTCAGTGCAAGCCCTTAGTACCTCAAGGACACACTCCTGTGGTAGTTAAGGGTATCAGAACTAGCAAACATAGAGACTGCCTAGTTAAGCTGGATTTCCAGCTAAGAAGAAATTATTTTTAAAGTCTAAGTATGTCCTATACAATGTTTGAGATATTCTTAACATTAAAAGGATTTGTTGCTTGCTTGAAAATCAAATGTAATCAAGTGTCCTGTATCCTGTCAACCATGGATGTAGTAGATGTTAAGAGGGAATCCATGGTTTTCACAGTCAGATGCCTGAGTAATTCTTCTAAGTGATAAATTGGTACCTATAACCGAAAAGGTAGAGAATGCGAATAAACTCCTTCTCAGAAGTTAGCACGTAGCTCTACCTCAGAACCTAAGAGAGCAGTTGTGCTTCGGATTTCAGGATAAATTTGCCTCAGATTTTTGTTTTGATGAGCAACTGAGATTTCAAAGCATCTAAGTCCCTTGGGACCCTTAGAAATACCAAGACATTCAAAGCTAGAATTGTCTCTTCACCTTGGTTAGAAAAAAAATTGGCAGCCAAGAAATGCCCCTTGTACCCCTCTAGATCAGCAAACCCCTGGACTCAGGACTCATTCATTTTCTTTCTTTCCTCTTCACACTCAGCTCCAGGGTAAGGGGCCTGAAGGAGCATCTCCCAAGGAATTGATGTTCTCCATCAAACCTACCAGAGTGGANGACCTGAGTGCATTTGGGACAAAGATTGCTGCCATGTGCCAGGGCATCCCAACCTATGTAGCTGAGGAGATTCCAGGTGTGTACCCCCTGATGCTGTTCACCCCGTCAGTGCTGGGGGAGCNGCCAGATTCTCTAAGGTGTGACCACAGATGGTACCAATCATGGTGGGTTGATCATCACAGCAGACACTTGGTTAGCGAATGCTTCAGACGTATTAGTTCATAAGTTCCCTGAAGCAATCTTAGTAGAATCCACAGGCTGTACTATGAGTCCTACTTTATGGAAACGGAGGCACAGAGAAAGGTCACAAAGCCTTTGTCAAGGTTAATNCAAGCGTTTGGCTCAGGTTCTATGTTTAAATATAGGATACTGTCATTCTTGGGAGGGTTGNATGTAGAATAAACTCCAAATGTTCTAAAGAAAGCACAAAAAACATNGATGGCTAAATGAAAGGTGACTGCCAATAAAACCTATTGATTTCCTATTATAGCTCGAATACTTAGTTCTTGGCCTTCAAAGACTAGTATCCACAAGGTAAGAATCTTATGTAATTAACTGCAAGTTTCCAGATCTCTGAAGTGGAGAAAGAGAGAGANAGACAGACAGACAGACAGATACAGACAAAGAGACAGAAAGAGACAGTAAGAGGAGAGAGGAGAAAGAGAGAGAGATCTTGAAGTTAGTATGTATGTACCTTGGAAATTATGTGACACTCCCCATACTCCCCAAAGAGTCCCAGGATAGCCACTGATCCAGACTTTTGTTTTCACCAGGACCAAACCAGCCTTTCTACGCACAGAAGTGCTACACCGCTAATATACTCTGGATTCTGCGGATGTCCTTCTGTGGAACATCAGAAGCATATTAGAAGTCACTGTGGATTTGATCTTCATAGAAATAAAATGTGGGCTCCGACCATTGCAATACCTAACTATGAGAATGTTCTCTGAGAGTTGATTAGCTTCCTGAAGGCTCAATAAACCCATCCAGCACCACATACANTTTGTACTGACATTCCTCGTGATTTCTATGAGAGCACAGCATGGTGTATGTTAGACCCACCTGTCAGCCTGTATTTAAGGTCTCTCCCCTAGAAAGGACCCCTTCAAAGGCTTCAGATACTACACACCATAGCCTGGGGATGGGCCCAGACTATGCCACTGCTCTCTTGCTGGTGTATTAAATGGCATTTTGGACCAGCAAGGACAAAAATCTACTCAAAGTGACCATAATCAGAAATGGGAGTCTCCTTCAAGGACCCAGGAGTATCTGTAATACCCTGAGGAGATCCTGGGAATGACATTCCTGCCAGTACTGAGAACCTCAGATGGCCTCTCTCCCTAGAATGGCCCATTCCACCTCTGTAAACTCTGCCCGCTTCTTCCATCTGAAGATGGCCCTTGCTTTTCTCACAGGATAGGACAGCTAGACCAGAAAGTCAGCCTCAGTCTTCACATCCATATGCCTTCCCAGGTCAAGAACTATTACCTAATGTTGAATCCCACTTCCATATTCCCTTGACCTTGGTTCAATGGTCTGCAACCTCCATTCCCTGATAGACCAAAAGTGAGATCACCTGGTA
>LZPO01017289.1:51065-65565 GCA_001675575.1 Neotoma lepida | reverse complement strand
CTCTGGCCTGGAGGGAGCCCAGATTATATAGTTAATGGAACGTCATGTTCTCGCAACCAGGAGCAAAGACTGTATAATGATAACCCAGAACACCACAGTAACACAATAGGGCGTTATTAGGGGCTCTGGCAACTGGGCTGCACAAGGCTTTACACTGATGGAATTTCATGTTTATATAAACATGCTTTTCTGGTTATAGTTGGGAAGACTAATTTGCTGGGAATTCAATCAGGGATTTGAGAAGTCAGATTTGGAAGGCCTCTGCCCAGAGAAGAACAGCAGAGCTTCTTTTAAGTCTCCCGGGGGTCTTCAGGACCCACCATGGACATGGATGTACTTTTCCTTCTGGCAGGGTCCTTTGTCACTGCAATGTGCATTTACATGCCACGTATTAATCTTCTTTATGTAGAGGGAGAAGGCGGATTTTTCCATCTCCAGTCTCAGGGAAGTGCTGGCCATGATANGTGTGCCATAAAGACTTCAAAAATAGCACACNAGAAGCGAGCAGGGGTGAGGGGTGGGGCTACAGGGTGAGACTTACTTTTTGCTCAACCAGTGTCTCTATCTCCTTTCCCCAAACAAAGGAAGCCCATCTTGTCACCTTCTCAGACTTCCATTGGGTGTTCTGAGGTGTGCTGATCTGCAGGGCTGTGAGGTAGTGTGGCACCCCAGGGACATGGACATACACAAGTAATGGATACGGGACGGATATTTGTCATCCTAGACTAGAACCTCCCCAGGTAGAGCATTGTTTTTCTGGGAAAGGACCTGGGTTCCCAACGATTAACTTATAAAGGAAATTTTGAAAGTCTGAATTTAGGTGAGCCTCCCAGCCTCTCATGTGCTCACAAGGCAGCCTTGTCTGGGAGGTAGACAGGAGGGTCCCTATTGTGTAGATGGGAGAAACTTTAGTTCACCCCCCTCCCCCGGTTAGAACTGTCTACAATCAGGACTAGATCTTGACAGAGCAGCAGAGCAGGAGGACCTTGTCTGCTCCGGCCTCCCAGCCTGGCCCTTTCTGCTCATCTCTACCCTGTGCCCTTGGGCTGTAATGAGAAGCACATGGCAGTACAGCCAGCAAGAGCCAGTAGGTTCCAGAAACTGAAAATCCCTCCATCATGATTCAGTAAATCACGGAGCCCAAGCAGTTAAGACTGCTTAATTACAGAGCAGCTGCTGGACCACTGTGCATCAGCTGCCACTGGTAGGAAATTCACAGGCTCCTGCCTCCACCCCTCCCACCTCCCAGAGACCTGGGGCTAGTGATTCACGCTCTGGGGTGTGATCGGCTCCTCGGAGTGTTCTGCACTTAAAGGTCCAATAAGTTGGTGGTTTGTTCAGATTGAATTTGATGGAAAGGGGAAATTCAAGTTTGCAGATGTGTCAAGGTGCACAGATGTAGCTTGTTTTCTGAAATGCCTTGGAAAGTCATTTAGAGTGACGAGAACACAAAGCTGGCACCGAGTGAGGGAAGCAGGGAGTGTTAGAGCATACATACCTTGAACAAGCTGCAATNGAAACCTTAAAAGACACCAGGACAAACACTTCTCCAGGGCCAGGACTTTATTTTGTTCAACTGTTCCAGCAGTTTGGTTCCAGGTTTGAAGAGGATCTGTCAAGCCAGGCAATAGGNGGTAGGACTGCCTACAAATAGGAATGCTTGGTGTGTAGGCAAGAACTAAGTAAGATGAAAGAAAAGCATTTGTTTTGTGTTTCTGTCTGGGTGAGTAATTTACCTCTACTTTTGCCAAGTAAATTACCTCTACTTTTCTTAACTCTGGAGACCTGGGAAAACTCGGTGTTACCCTGAGAATAGAGTCTGGGTGTGTGTGTGTGCTGGAAGAAGGCATCCGTCCTATAATTATAACCTGTAATTATCTCCCTGTATCTAGGGACAAACTCTGGCAGCCCTTAGACCGACAGAACTGACACATAAATGCAAATTAGCTTCACTTTTTGCTAATATAAATGGGTGTCTGTTATGGGTATCAGAACAAGAGATCAGATCTAGCTGCTTGTACTAATTTAATTATTCCCTAACACAAGACAAAGGATATTTGGACATTTTGACATGTTTTTCAGACATGCCAAGCTCTCATTGAAAAAGTCATTCAGTTTCCTCCGTTACACTTGGCTTATTCTTTTCATGTACTTGGCATAGATATGTTCTCAATAGTGATCAAAGTGATTGAAGCACTTGGCCCCACAATGAAAACCCGGATAGCACAGTGCCTACAGCAAACCATGTCCTGTCCCAGGAGATGCAAAGAAGGCTGAAGCCGGAAGCAGTCTAAACTGGTGGCTTTTAGGCAGAGGACATTAGAAGGCCTCTGGGAAGTCAAAGCTGAAGGCTCCAGTGAGGATTTGGGGCAGGGCAGGCAAAGTCAAGTTTAGATCAGCAGGAAAAATAACAAGTGGCTGTCACAGCCCTGGCTCCCTCCCAGGCACTACAGTAGAAATGGTGTCTGTGCAAGCCTGTGTAGACTTTGCAGTCCCCATAACATCTGTATAGTCACCACCACCACTTCACAAGCAGGAAAACTGAAGTGGAGAAAGGCCGGCCGAGACCACTCTAAGCAGTAAAGCCAACCTCAAGCCCATGGTTTACTTGAAAGATGCAAGCCTGAGCAGTCAAAAGGACATTAAATCAGTCAGAGCGAGCTAGGTTATGCTGTGGTGAGAAGCAACCTTCAAGTCTCAGTGACAGGCTACACTCATGGCTGTCCTGAGAGCTAGGGCAGTTGGAGAGTCCCTTCTCTGTCATAGCCACANGGGAAGCAAATGCTGGAGAAGGAAACTAACTCAGATCATTCCACTCACAGCCCACTGGCCCATACTGGTCATGTGCCCTCACCTTGTGGAAAGGGACTGAAAAAATGTATGCCAGAGGAGTGGGCGTATGAGTGGGCACTTGCTACCTCTACTGCAAACATAATTATACACTCCACTGGCCTGNGTAAGCAAGAATAGCAGCTAAGTAGGATAAGAAGCCAACACGTCTGGAAGGGGTCAGTTTGGAGCTGACCTAGGGCATGTTAATCAATCAGAAATTACTACGAGGCATAGCATTTCAGATCAACCTGGAAGGTGGTGTTACATCTCCTTTCTCCCCTTCCCCATTCCCTCCATACTTCAGAGGAAACCTTCAGTGCCATGGGTAGGAATAAACTTGATAGTGTGGGAAGAGGAGTGAGACATCGGACATGGTTCTCTGCCACTGAAATGTTACATGAATATATTTGAAAGACAAGAATTTCTCTTTCTGTAGTTGGTGGGATCAAAGGGAATTTGACAGGCTGGACAGCAAATACAGCCCTGAGGCAGCTGAGTTAAGAGTTCCCACACAGAGGGGGATTCAGAGTGTGACTTTGGGGTTTTTGACGCCCACCAGTGTTTCTTGATGGAGATGAGATTGTCATCTCCAGCAGGACAGCTTTTCATTGTGAAGGAGTGAGGGGTACTTAGCATTCCTAATTCTTGCTATCTAAATATCATGATTCTTNCTGATCACTGTGATAACCAAAAATTAATAGACCCCTTTACATTTATTTTTAAGAGCCACCTAAGGTTGGTTCCACTTTGTTGAGAATCCCNGATAAAGGTTGTAGAGTAGAGCAACACATGCTAAGCTTGTTGCTTCTGGGGCTGGAGAGATGGTCCAGTGGTTAAGAGTGCTTGCTGCTCTTCCAGGGGACCTACCTGGGTTTCACTCCCAGAACCCACATGGTGGCTNACAGCCATCTCCAACTCCAATCCCAGAGATTCTGATGCCCTCTTCTGGCTTCTTCAGGCACTACACATGAGGCACAGACATCCATGCAGAAGCACACCCCCCAACAAAACAAATTCACTAAACGTTTAAAAAAGGTTTGTTTATTCCTAGTCCCCAAGGATCCATCCCAGTAGAATTGGTCATGGGTAGGCGGGGGNAATGATAGAGAACCAGTGAGAAGTGCTGACTGCCCAGGCTAGGTCCAGGCTTCGCTGGGACAGGCACCTATGTTTTACAGGCTCCTCAGATGATTGTGGTGTAGGTCCCTCACTCTCACAGTAAGCTATGAGGCCAAGCAGAAAACCAAGAATAGCTGCCACTCCAAGACGATGGCCTTCCTCCTCCCTGGAGGACAAACAGCAGCTGAGGCAGCATGCTCCTGCCAAACTGAACTCCAGGGAGGGTCATTGTTTGGGTGGTGATGAGGAAGTCAGCATGATGTGGAGGACNGAGAGCTGGCGTAGCAGGTAGGCCATCACTTGTCTATTGAGAGCTGCTGGCAGCAAAAGGCCATGGGAGTATACAGCAGGTGACGACTAGTGTTCAAAATATCAACCCACCAGAGTCAAGGATTCTGATCGAGGATTAAACCAAAATGCAGGGCGTTTGAAATTAATTGCCNTTTGAGTGAATTGGCTGTTTCTTGTTGTAGATTTCTTATGCAATTACAGCTATGATACCTCTCCATTACCTTGCATTTTCATAAAATGTATATGTAATCTCACGTTTACGTCTCAGTCTTATGGGCACATATATCTGTAGGTGGTCAGGAAGATGACTTTTCATTTAGCTGTATGATTTTGATATATAGAAAATATACTAGGATATGCTTCATAGCCAGATCCATTGTCCCATGAGACTGTAGACACTTAAAGCCTGGTTTGCTCCTTTTGCTCAGCCTGACACAGAAAATAATAATCTCTCCTCAGCCCAACACAAACTGCATGAATTTAGCTAATTTTTACTTCAGAGCAAGTTNAAANTAGACTAAAGGCCTTTGTAAATAGATCGTACGTTTAAAACTTTACATTTATGCACAAGTCAGAGCCTCAGGTGTCTAACGAAGGTTACTAACACAAACACCCTAAGAGAAGCCTGCCAATTCTTTGCTTGACAAGTCTGCTGATAAAAAGCTATGTCTCAGAGTTTGTTGCACTGGGCACTGCGCCCCCTCCCTCTGGTCCTGAGACCCTGGAACCTTGTGTTACCATGGCAATGGCTCTGCTCCTTATCATCTATTCTTGAGGGTTTTGAAACTTTTCNCAGGATTGCAAGGANTCTCCTGTTAGAAATGTATGGATAGTCAGGCAAGAGAGGAGCTAAGAATGAGAGCTGAAAAGAAGCTGTACATTTAGAGAAGCTAACTTAGAACAATAAAGAGACATGTACTGNAAGAGCGTGGTGCGTAGACTTATTCCTTATCCCTCAGATTAGATCCTTAGCTGATTGTCGCNTCTTCTTCNAACTCTGAGAGAAAGCTTTTGAGGCTGGCACCTTAAAGGCTTTCATTACTTGTCCACCAGTGTTGACAAATCCTCTTTTGTACACACACATACAGGCCATGATGCTCACGAACNAGGACAGATCTTAAGCTCCATTTCCATCAAGACTGCAGAATGGACTGTGCTTCAGTGTTGCANAGGGATAAACCAAGCCTCAATCATAGGAGCTATGAATGCCAACTTTGGCCTTAGACAGCTCCAGTTTGGAACCTCAGCTCAATCTTTGACCAAACACTATGAACTTGAGGAAATGATTTTAAATCGGTTTACCTCTCTGGTGCTTGGTTCCTTCTTGTTAACAAAGTAGGAATTAAATTTTAAGCTCACAGAAATGTTCTAAAGATTAAAATCTTTAACCAACATTTGTCAAATGCATACCACACAATGAGTGGTGGTAATANTAAAGATGGGGGTGCTGATACTGATGGTGATAATAAAGATGACAGTGGTGATATAGTGTTGGTGACAGGGATGATGGTGATAGACATGAAGGTAATGGGGATGATGGAGGTGATGATAATGACAGGGATGATGGGATAGTGACAGGGATGTTGGTGATAGAGAAGAGGATAATGGTGACAGGGATGATAGCGATAGTGACAGAGATGATGATAATGACAAGGATGATGGGGATAGTGGTGGTGATAGAGTTCGTGACAAAGGGATGGNTATAGAGATGGTGATGATGATAACAGGGATAATTGTCATGGTGCTTGATGGTGGCAGGGANGATCATAATAGTGGTGATGGTGAAAGGGATGATGGTGGTCATGATGCTGACAGTGANGGGTGAGGATAATAGTGATGATGGTCATGGTNGACATAGCAGTAATGATGACATCAGTGGTCATGGTGCTGGTGGGGATAACTACCCCTAGAAAACTGCTGTGCTCCTCTAATGAGTGATGCCTCCCTATCTTCAAAGCAATGAAGACTACCTGGCCAGGGTAAGGTACATATCATATCTGTTTATTTCTGCTCCCCCTCCTTTTCTCCCCAGCCCCACATATGTGTGTGTTGACAGGATCTCATGTAACCCAAGCTGACCTTCAACTCCTCCTGGCACACCTACTTCTGTCACTCAAGTACTGGCATTGCAGACGTGTGCCATCATGCCTAGCTCCATTCAGTATTTAGGAAACTGTGCTAANCCTTAGGAATTATAAAGAGTGTGTCCATTTCCCAAGGAACTCAAGGTTTAGTGCAAGAGACAAAACAAGAGAAATGCTAATGAAATAATTTGGGTTGATAAGAGAGGGATTCTTGCAGGCTTTGAAGAGGAGGTGACTTTGGACTAGGAACTTGGAAACTGAACGAGATTTTATCAATTGATAAAGAAGCAATGTACAGGAAAGCCAAGTAATGTTATCTGCCATGTGAGTGTGACAGGGAAAGACCTTGGGAAGAATTTGGATTTTATCCCTCCAATAGGTTTGTAGATCACTAATTTCTTATTTTCTTAAGATTAGGAATTTCTGAGANCAATGGCGGTGAGCTTATGTCTATTGGCTATCTGTTGATCAACCTGTTCTTGCTGCAGTGGGGATGGAGACNAAAGANTAAGTGACTCTGGAAGCTTTTTGTTGTGAGAGCAAGAATTGAGCAGTAGGCTGGGTGTGTGGGAGGGAAGCTGTCTCAGGAAGAAGCAGGTTTCTGAATGCTAGAGAACCTTGTCGTGGATGGGGCGAGTCTGAGCATGTAGGGCATTTGGGTGGAAACACTGAGTAGGCGGCTTCATTGGAGCCGTGGAACTGAAAATANAGCTTTGAATATTGTTAGCCCCAGGGCAGCAGTTGAGAATGTAGGCACNGCTAGTAATTAATATAAAGATAATGATATAAGGATTTTAAAATGTCAANAAGAGTGGAGTTTGAAGAAGAAGATGGCCAAGGTCCTTCCTCACACTGCATTGCNTTGNGTGTATACACCCGCATCTGTGCTGGGTCTGCCCNGTTCTTCTGGCCATCACTTTAGCTCAGGTCTCCACCATTTTTACCNGTTCAGTGAACTCCTCAAATTGATCTCTTTTTATACCTCATCCATTTTNTCTCCTGGAACTCTAGTACCAAATCAATAAAAAACAAAACAACAACAAAACCCACAAATCTAATCTTGACACCAACTTCCACCTCTCATACATACTCTGAACACAGTTAAAGCNANTTCAGGACCAAGTGTGAATGCCTTGGTAAAATACTCACGACTTTTATTGCTGTGCTCACCATNTGGTTNCCAAGTTTCATCTCTTACCACATCCCACACCTTTTAAACTTACAAGGAAGCTACTGTGTGAGTTCTGTAACTAAGCCGCTCCTTTAGCTGTAGTGCAGCCCTCCCCACCCTATCTCCACCCAAGTGATGCCCACCTATCTTTAAGANATATGAACTGTGGGCTTCTTATAGCCCCCAAATAATTAAGAACAATCACTCCTCTGCATTGTGTCTTTACTTAAAATCCTTCTCTTGTTCAGAATCTCCTAACCCTAAACAACTCATGCCCTCTGACAGCAGTGAGGTGGCCCAATACNGAGGAGAGGAAAAATTAGTATTTGTCATGAAACATCTCATCCAGACCTTATCTTTCCCATTGTCCTCTGTCCGTTGATGTAGAACCCCATTAGTGTACAAAGGACTTCTGGGGATNNCAAAAATTTGTAAGCAGCATCCTGANGAGTTTNCTGTCACCCTACTCATAAAAAAATGCAGGGTTGCAGAAGCTGTAAAGCAAGTGAGAAAAGAGTGAGGCATCCCAGTTAGAGCTAAAACACTCCAGCAGCCAAACAACCAACAGGGCAGNGTGACATACAAGAACATCACTGAGTANATCTGGGATGNGAGGGATCCTTGTTACCTAGGTGACCAAACATCTTNACTTGCCCAGGAGANGCCTAGTGTGTTTTTGTTGACCTGGTGTAATTAATAGCTTCCTTTTTGTCTCTCAAAACTGGCTCCATTTGGGTTTTCAATTATATGGTGATTGTGATTATTAACNGTCATGGAAGAGGGAGCAGATTGAAGGCAAACCTGTAATTAGTCTTCCACCTTTGTTCTGTTAATGTGGGCAACAGTCAGCCGTTTAAATGCCCCAGTTTTAAGCCTCCCCTCCCCCACAGTTTTAAGCCCCACACCCACAATCCCCTATCAGTGTATGGCAATTGTCTATCCTCACTATGAACTGCAATTGCACATTTCTTAACCCCACCATGGGGAGGCAGCACTGCATAGTGGTCATGAGCACAGGGTTAAATGCTGAAGACTTAGGGTTTGAAGCAAAATTACGGATTGTAAGGCTAGACTAACTTGATCAAATCCCAAGTCTACCACTTACTAGCTGTGCACCCTTGAAGAAGTTACTTGGCTTCTCTGTGAACTCAGATGCCTCACCTGTAATCAGGGAAATGCATGGATCACAGAGTAGGGCAAAGAGAGCAGAGCTGCCCACACCCAAAGTGCCAACTGCCATTACTAAATGGCAGTGAGTGCCAAGTGCTCCGCACAGTGCCTGCTGTTTGTAAGTACTCAGAACACAAGGAGTCTTAGTTATTTACCTCTGTTGATTCCAAAGAACATATTAGGCATGCGTGGCTGGCTGAATGAAGGAATGTATTCTGTAAAGAGCCTCAAGAAGATGAAGACAGAGAAGATGTCTTAGCAGAAATGAAGGCATCGGGGCCAGGAGAAGATTCAATGGTGCTCACTGTTGGGCCTGACAACCTGAGTCTGAGTTCATTCCTTGGGACTCACAGCAGGATAGAACCGACTCCAGGAAGTTGTCCAGTGACCTCCACTCATGCGCTATGGCATGTATGTCCTCCCACAAATAAGTAAATGTAAAAAATTTTAAAAATTTTAAAAAAATAAATTAAAAAAATTTTAAAAATAAATTTTAAAAAATAAATTAAAAAAAACATTAATGGCTCTTAGAAGTGTTACTTGGGGACATCATAAGTGCAAAAGCTAAAATGTAATAATCTGAGGAGTTTGATGAAAGGAAGAAAGGGAAGAACATTTGTGACTAGGACAGGAAGCTAGACATAGAGAGCTTCACCCCTCTCTTGGGAGGTGACTAGAGGAGCCTGCATCACACCCGGGGATGGTGACACACAAAGCTTGTAGAATTAATGTGAGAAACAAAGCAGATGAGCTGGGTTTGAAAGAGGTCAGCCAAGGCCAAGTTAAAAACAATAGAAATATTTTCAAGGAGTTTCTTGAACAGTATCAAAGCTGGAAATAAGTTTCAAGTAAGGAATAGTAAAGAATGGGACCCAATAGGATGGATGTCTGTATGATGAGTTTTGTCCTAAAATATAAACATTATAAATAANAAACAATGCAGGTTTAATAAATAGAATATATTTGATAAGTATGGTTTATAAATTCCTAAATTCTACTCAGATTAACAATAACTGACTTAAAGATATCTCTCTAGACTGTCTGTCTTCGCTAACTTTGTTACGCTTTAGCTATTTGGATAAACTGAGCCATACAAAAGACTACAATATACTATAAAGTTGCACTATAAACAAACTGAGAAAATAGTGTTCCCAGTCTTTCTTTGGCTATATTTATTATTTTGCAACGTTCCTAGTCCATCTGTGGACTTCATTTATGGTCTAAAGTTTTATTTTTCTACTAGAGAACTTTCAATTAAATCTTCAACTCAAATTAAAAAATTAATAATAATAATAAAAAAGAATGAGACCTGAGTGGGACAAACTATCCCTTGGAGCCCAGCTGCCACCCTGTGCTGTCACTACACAGAGCAGCTGTGTGGGAAAGCCGAGGGGCCTTCATGCCACAGAGGAAATGGCCTGGGTATCTTTGAGACAGTGATTCTATCCAGAGTGNGTTCCAGGGAAACTAGAGACTTCTGTCTTTGATTATGTGGCTGCAATGGGATCCAGAATGAGGCCGGGTCCAGCGTGAGAGAACCTCTGGTAGAAACCAAGAAAACGAGAGAAAAGGTGGGAGAGGTGTAANCGTGTCCAGAACCAACCAACAGACCTTGCAAGGACAATGTTGCCTGTGTTGGTGGCCAAGGTCAAGGGTCAAGTCCATCCCCAACTCTCCCTCGCCTGATGAAGACTGTTCGCTTTAGTCTGTGAAGACCCGCTGCATTACCTAGATTAAGTTCTCAGAGGAGCTTGCAATTATAAGAGGACACAAATAGTAGAACTAATGTGAAGACGTTTGTTGTATTTTGGAGTTCAGTTACACTTCACATTCAAGGATGGAGATGGAGCCTAAAGATTTTAACACCTTAAAATAAGTGATTAAATACAATTGTTGAGACGAGAGTAGTTAAAGAAAGCCAGTTAGCACCACATGGCTTTAGTGAAGTAAATAAAACAAGAATTTGTGAGACAGAAGA
Source organism: Neotoma lepida (assembly GCA_001675575.1). Lineage (NCBI taxonomy): Eukaryota > Metazoa > Chordata > Mammalia > Rodentia > Cricetidae > Neotoma > Neotoma lepida. The sequence continues at coordinate 54,920 of LZPO01017289.1, read as the reverse complement.
TAAACTGTGAAGTGGGAAGCAAGGGACCTAGGACAACTAATCAAGTATAAACAATAAGGAAATAATTACAGGCACCCAAGAAGTAATGGGGAGCAGAACGGGCCATGCAGAAAGTGAAAAGGCAAAGGCGGGCTTGAGGAGGCATAGTCTGAAGAGGAAATAAATGTAGTTAGATGAAAGCAATGAGGGGGAGGAGGATGACAAGTGGCAGGAATGACAACCAGAGTGCCAGATATTTCTCANTGTTGAAGTACACTCTGGAAAAATCGTTTAGAGGCTTAGTGGAAGACAACGTTCTGACTTAAGGAAGGCCTGGAAATACAGACTGGTTAGGTCCCTCAAATAAAAATCAAAATTAATCATTTATTGGAAGAGACTATATGTAAACTTTTTTGGTTAGAAATTAATTTTCAAGACAAAAGAAGAAAGAAAACACAGGCTACCCACAAGGACTCTCGAACATTAAATGCAAAGAATTGTGATTTCTAAAATTCATCTTTTATAATGGATAAAATTATTTTTTGGTGCCATTTGCAAGTGAAGAAAACATGAAAGTATTTTCAGATAGATAGAGATTGTTCTAGAAAGGAGAGTTGTTTGTTTGTTTTGATGAAAATCCTAAAAGTGAATCAAGATTCACAGAAACATTTAAACTGTAATGTTGTTGCATAAAAGAAATGATGCTGTATGTGGGGGTGTGTACTTGTGGTTGCAGCTCTCAGAAGGCTGTGCCAGCAGGCTTGAGAATTCAAGGCTGGGCTGGGCTGGACAGCTAGACCCAACAATTGAACTAAATAATAAATAATTAACCATGACCATGGAAGCCTTTTAAGGAAACAAGAGTCTCACTTATATTTTCAATGTTGAGTTGATAACNNNTCAACAAATAAGAGCAGTCTATCACAAGAAAGAAAATAAGAAGTCTTTGGGGGAAAAGCTGACACCATATCTAAATTTTAAAATACTTAGAAATAATGACCACTTCACTGAAAAGTGCCCTAAGTAGGGTCAGTTCATCTAAAGACAATTTGAGAAACTTTTCCAAGAACGTAAGCAGAAAGTATTCCCAGACTAAAATTGTGCAGGAGGAGCTTAGAATACTAATGGTGGGTGAAGTATATTATGAGTGTGTGTGTGCATGTGTGTGCATATGTGCATGTGTGTGTGTGTGAGTGGGTGTGTGTGCATGTGAGTGTGTGAGTACATGTATATCTGACATTAATTTCCAGGAAGAGAACATATTTATGAATTGTACAACAAATAAATAAATAAATAAATATAATAGAAGACAATTGTCCTGAGAGANAGATTGGTTTCTTCTCTCTATGACTCACCAAGCACTCTGCCAAATTAATTTTTAAATGATCCTCAGATTACTTCATCTTAGACAGATTCTTAAAGCATATGAATAAGTAGAAAAAGTCTACAATCTTCCAAAAAGAGAAGACAATAGATTTCCCTACCCCTCCAAAAAAGTAAGACTTAGACTGACATTTGTTTTTATTCTACAACATCAATTGCTCTAAAAATCTCAGTAATTGTAGCTTTGNAGTGAATGTGGTGTTTGAATTCCTCAGCTAGCCCNCTCAGCCAGGTAGTTTTAAAAATAGGTGCCATGCGTGGGTCCCCACTGAAAAGATTGCTTAAAGAGGTTGGTATCAAAATGGAAAATATATTTAAAATAAGATCTAAAAAAGACACAATCCAAAGAAACAGAAGCATGTAATGACCCTAACAATGTTACCAATGAGATTATGGAGCAAAATGCAAGACTTGGTTGATTTTCAAAGGAGAAAATANACATTTTTATCTAAAATAACCAAAATTCCTCTGACTGAATTTACATAAGCTAAGAAATGTTGTTGGCTTCTTGCTCCCATCCTCCTCCTCCTCCCAGACCCACCTGCTTGCGTCAGAGATAGATACAGCACAGATAGATACAGTTGTGATGATAATTACCCTGTGTTATAGGGTTTTTTTTTCCCCAAGACCCTTTCAAGTGAGATGCTCTACCTTTTAGATGTGCAGACCGGGTGAGTGGGGGCCTTTGGTTTTGGACACATGGGCTCATACAAAGTTTGTCATGTTCTCAAGGGCTAAGAAATTTCTGTGCTAAACTCTCACAGGTGACATGGGCGAGGATGAGTTTCTTCTGTGTTTAGGGAGCTGACATCTACTGAAGATANCGTGATCAGGGACAAAACTTCCTACCAATTCTGAATAAAAAATCTTGAATCCTAAATTTAAAATATCAACAAAATAACAGTGTAGTCTAACAATAAGATCCTGAACCCTGATGAAATCATGGGTTGTGTGCACAGTGCTTTGACTTTTACAAAATGTGCCAAGATGGCTCCTGATTGTGTGAAGATGGNAACCATGGCATCTTCTTGTCTGAATCTGAAAGATGGTCTCTGAATACTTACACATTCTGAAGACAGGATATGAATAATAATTAATGAGGTTGATTTAATAAATATATTCTAAACCCTGTACCCCACAGAGAATACACTTTCCTTTCAAATGCCATGAAATATTTATTAGGGCGCAGAGGTTGCCTCACAGATCCCAAGGCACAAGGTTTCCCATCCACATTCTCAGCAACAAAGAACAGGAAATGAGCAGCAAAGTACCTCAGAACTTCAGCTATAAGGAAGATATTTACGTTTTTTATATCATCATGTCATGAGGAAGACAGGACACTAGTGAAAAAAAAATTAGAAAGATCCAGAATGGAAGAAAGTGGCTGTCTAGGACAGAGGTTGGCAGATTATGGCCCAGTCCCTGGTTTTCTAAACAAAATTTTGTTGTAGCACAACCACGTTCATTTGTTAGGACTCAATGGTTACTTTTATGCTAAAAAAAAAAGTGAGTTGTTGACATGGAGACCATACGCTACCCCCGCCCCAGGAGGGGGCCTAAAATAGTTACTGTCTGGCTCTTTGCAGAAAACGTTAACTGACCCTTGAACTAAGAAAACATCTGAAACGCAGTAGGAATGTGCAAAGAATATCATTACTGAGGTGGCCTTCTGGGTGTGCCTGTGTGGTTGGGACCCATGCCCTGGGTGAGAGGGGCTGGCATTTGACCACATGCTCTGTCTGCTATTCCCATCTTGAAATTCTTAATAACTTTCCAACAAGGGCCCTGAGTTTTCGTTCTGCACTAGTCTTAACTGCTAACAAAGGAAATCAAAGGAACAATAAGTATTTCTAAGTCCTGTGGTTTATTACTAAATACATTAAAGCTATAATGAGAACATGTCTCACTGTCTGCCTGACACNGTTCACTGTGAGGTAGGTGCCTGGTAAGGGGTGGGGCACTTGCCCCTTTTAGACCCTACATGACTTCTCCCTCTTAGCCTCTGCTTTCCTTTTTTCTGAGGTTCTCAAGGAGCGAGGGGGAGGCTCCATCAAACTGCCTCTCTCAGATGCGCGTTTCTAAGCAAGTGATGCAGAGAGGACCACTTTCTGTGCAACTGCCAGAAAGAAATGCACTGCAGAAATTCACAACTTCTTCTCCGTTATGTGTAAAAGACATTGTACAAAAGTGCTCGACACATTGGTGCTATAAAAGTGAAAAGGAATGGAAACCAGCCAGTGTGCAAAGCGAAGACATCCTACGACTGTCTGATGCTTCTGTAGCACGGAGAAGAAGCAGACATGACAGATGGTGTGGGCAATGCTATTTAAGGAAAGGAAAATGTGGCCATAGGTGAAGAGAGCAGGGTCCCTGGCCTTAGTGCTCATGCCTGACTGTGGGGGGAGATGTATGGCGGGCAGTGCCTGTGTCTGACTGTGGGGGGAGATGTATGGTGGGCAGTGCCTGTGTCTGACTGTGGGGGGAGATGTATGG
>LZPO01017289.1:0-14565 GCA_001675575.1 Neotoma lepida | reverse complement strand
ATACATACCCAACAGTCTATACATACCTAACAGTCTATATATACCCAATTGTCAATCAGAACAAACTACAAATACGTAGGTAGAGATCTGTTATGAACAGACCTTGTTTTTCTTTCATTTTAACTTTTATATTTTTCCTAAGTTTTTTATAATGAGTATGTTACTTNTGCAGTCAGTAAAAACAATGAAAAACTATTTTAAAACTATGAATGTTGAGGGTCCCTGGTCAGCTGCTCCTTGTCTTCCGTCTCCTGCTTCATGAAGCAGAAAAAGCAATGGGCCTGTCCCTCATGGCATTTGGGGTGAAAAGTGTGGACCCTTTCACCAGCCTGGTGCCACGAGAATGCCTGAATTTGGTTCTGAAGTTGCTTTGAGAGGATTGAAGTCTGTTTGATTTAGATAAAATTGCCAGTGGTCCCCAAATCTACAAAGACATCACCCCAAGTCATGTGTTCATCCAGCTGGGCAGTCTTACTTCTGCTCCCAGGAAGGAAAGGAATCAAACAAATGCAGGAGCTGTTGCCCCACTCGGCCTGCTCCACGGGGTCCCTGGCTAGCTCGTTACTGCTGTCAGTGAGGCCCTGAGCCTCGTGAAGGCTCCAGGTTCCCCTGGGTTCTGACATAGGTGCCCCAACCCCGTGCAGTACAATAGTAACTTTCCTGAGTCTTGCACGTCCACGCCTGACACGTCTCTGTACATGTTTGTGTGTCTGTCTGTTCTCAGCTGGCTCGGATTGCAGACAGTAAGGACCATGTGTTTCCTGTGAATGATGGCTTCCAGGCTCTTCAAGGCATCATCCACTCGGTGAGTACAGGCGTCTTCTGAAAGGCTGATCTGCAGTTAAGGATGATCTCTCTCTCTCTCCCTNAGCCCCCTCCCCCGACATGCACTCTGTTGTTTTTCTGCTCGAGAGAACATTCCTTCGCATATCTTTGTGTCTGCTATGTCCTGGGTCTGCCTTGAGCCTTTCAATCCCATTTCTTCTCTTTCTCTTGTGCCAACTCCATCCTACAAGTTGAAGAGGACCCTGCCCTGGTAGCAAGCCAAACCACAGGNAGTCTGCTCTCAGAGTCTGCACTTGACTGATTCCCAGCCTACCCAGCCATGACTAAACATAACTGCTCGCAGAGACATGACACCTTTTTTTGTAAAAAGCATCTAACTCATAAATTACAGATTAAATACTTACAAAGCAAAAATCAGGTAAGAGTTCCACTTGAGGCTCCAGTCAGCTCTGAGATCATTCCCAAAACACTCCACAGTAGTCAGCCAAGGTGGATCCCAAAACCTGCGCACCAGGAATGCTTTTAGAACATTGATGTCTATAGGCAGACGTTTTGAGAATTATGAAAAACAGTCTCANTTCAGGCTGGAAATACCTGCCTTAAATATGTCCAGATTTACTCTACTGAAAAAGTAGAAAGAATTAGGAAAATGGAGAGATGTCAGACCCCGTTATTAGTCCACGAGGGAGGGACTTCCTGCATGTTTGGATGGGCCAGCAGGATGGCTCAGTAGGTAAAGGCGGTTGCTGCCAAACCTGACTACCTGAGTTCAATCCCCAGAGAACCCACATGGTGGAAGCAGAACCAGATCCTTCTAACTGTCCTGTCAACTCTGCACACATACTTAAACATTTCCGGGGCCACTGTGGCACATTTGGTAATATAAGACAGAACTAAAGCACCACATTGAACAGCAAGCAGCCTAGCACCACAAGACATTAGCAGCAGGATTCAGGATGCTGTGGAACTGTGTGGGAGAGGGAGATTCGGGAGAAGGTGGGTTGACCTGGATTGCTGAAAGACCCTTAAGGAGGTGGGTGACACAGAGGAGAAGTAGCTTGACTTCAGCCTCCTCCCCAGAGGCTGGAGAAGAGGGGAGTCTATCCAGGGAGTGATAATGACAGAGCTGACTGTAGGTGGCTTCNGGGGTGATGGAAGATAAGCCCGCACATTGGCCTGGACCAAATCTGCAAAAGCTTCGAAGGGTTTTAACTGCACCTGCTGGAACACTTGCTTTTATTTTAGTTTAAATTAGCATGTAATAATTGTATGTTTCTGGGGTCTAAAGTAAGATGGCCCAATTTATTTTCTGAGCTCTAACCAAGCCCAACCCTGCTTAGCTTCTGAGATCACAGGGGACCAGGCACATTCAGTGTGGGATGGCCATAGACATGCAATGTCTCAGTATGGACACACAACTGTAGACATGTGATGTCTCAGTACAGACACACAGTGGTAGACAATGTGATGTCTCAGTACATACATACAATGTGCACTGATCAAACCAGGGTAATTAGCATCCGCATTGCCACATCAGTTCTTTGTGGTGGGGTCTTTGAGCTCCTCTCTGTCCATGTACATAGGAGCATAGAGACACCAGAGACAGTGGCCCAACCAGAGACCCACACCAGGACAGCTTCTGGACAGGGCGGAATTNTTTTCCCTGTTAAAGCTCTCACCAGGTCCTTGAGAAAGACCCATGCCCAGGGTCCTTCAAGAGTCAATTCTCACACAAATAATTTGCACTTCTATCTGTGTGAGTCAGTCTTGTNCTTGANTAGTTCAGCATTAACAACTCACCTGAACTCAATGTGAGCCAGGGTGTTTGTAAAACCACCCCCAGCCCCAAACTGAAATAGTTCCAAGGGTGTGTTACAAGTTCTAACAGGACAGTGTCCCCATTGCAGACTTCAGTCTCCAAACTTGAACTGAATGGCAGCATTCTTATGAGCTTTTATCTGGGAGTTTCGTCGGTTTTGNTCTTCCCACGACTGGAAACCCATGTTTATGGCTGTTGTTAACTGGTTTGCTTGGACAGAGAAAGAGACGAGTATGGCAGGGCTCATCCTTCTCAAGTCAGACAGAAATAATTATGGCCTAAGAGCTGCCTGGCTGCTTTTAAGAGGTAGGTTCTGTTCCCTTGCCAGTATCAGAAACAAAAGCCATCATTTCCCCCCGTCCCCCACCCGAGGCATCCACTCCCGCTCATTCCCATCGCCAGCCTGGGGCTGGTTATCTTCTTGTAATAAAATAGGACTGGACTTAGTTATCAAAGTAAGATGGCAGAGCAGCTTCTGATGGCTCAAACAGGTCCCAAAAGTTTCTGCATTTTTGAGCCCCAAATAAAGGTGCAAGGGCTAATACTGATTCATCAATCAAATGCTCACTGAGAGGCCAGAGAGGTGGCTCACAATTGCTAGCCTGGCATTTGTGAAGCCTTGTGTTCTGTCCCCAGCATTGTCCCTTACCAAGAAAAGAAAATGCTGATTGGAAACCTCCTATTGTAGACACTAACCATTCAGTTAAACGTGAAGCAGAAAGTGACCCTGTCCCAACAAGGCAGGAAGTCTATGGGAGAGACCCCTAAAANACAAATGACATATGAAGTTAAATTGTAACAAATAGTATGAAGAACTAGCATNTGCCTCAGGTGAACATTGAAGGGGGCAGCAGTGATCCAGGCTTCTTTAAGAAGGTATCCTGGAAGGTGAAATGTAGCTGTCCTTGAAGTGCAGGCTTGGAACTGCCAAGCGCATGGTCCTGAGATGGCGCCTGGTAGAATGAACGGGCGATGTGTAAAGTAGAGGTTGGCAGATGAAATGAAGCAGCAAGCATCCTTGAAGGCCGTGATGCTTGCTCTAAGATAGCCATGTGCAGAGGCTAAGAGTGGCCATTTCCCCAAGGCTCAGGAAAGGAAGACACAGTGGCATCTTACCCACAATCTCCTGAGAGATGACTAGTCAGAACCAGTCCTGACAAGGTCTGTGCCTGAGTGAGGAAGAAGAGATGTCATTGGCTGTTGAGCTTCCCAGGGGCCCTTTATAACTGCACTCTGGAGAATCACCTATTATCCCGAGTTACAGGCCAGGCCAGGGATCCACAGGCAGGTTGGATAAACTGCCACACCTGATGCTCATAACAGTGGGCCAGGGAACTGGAACCCAGCAGTTTCTCCAGAAGCCCCACCTTCTCCATCTGGGGAAGTAGGGTAGACACTGGATGCCCAGGAGCTCTTTGCCCAGGGGACAGTCATCCCCAGGTCCTCTGATGCCTGATTTGGTCATTTCAACACCCTTCAAGCTTCCCAGTACTTACAGGAATACTTATCTGCCAGACCTACAGAATCTGTTGTTACCATCTGTGGGAGGGAGAGGGCAGAAGGAAGTCAGCAGTTCGAGGAAACATTAACAAATGCCTCTTCTCTCTATTTAATATTACTCCACTTTAAAACCCTATCATTGCCATACAGACCATATTTTGTTGCTATTTGCACATGAGGAAGCTGATTCCCAGGTAATATTCCCACGAGTACAGAGCTTGTGGGCAGGGGGAGCCCACAGTTCTTCCTCTCTCTGTGACTTTAAGAAAGTAAAAATAAAAGCCACTCTGTGCAGTCACCGGGCTAATCATGTCATTCAACCCTCACTGGAACCATTCAGTAAACTGGATGTTGTGTGGTTGGAAAGGTTTGGTAAATTAACCAGAACCATACATATATCAGCAAGTGAGCGGCCGTTCAGGAGGTGCTGCTGGTGCCTACACAGGAGAATGGTNCCCCAGCTCTGCTGAACAGTGTAAGCCAGAAACAGCTCCATTTNAGAGAGGGAGACTTTGAAGACCAAATACAGGAAATGTCTCAACACAACTCACACGGTTACACAAAGGTAACAGAATCCATGTGTCCCAATCTTGGAGCACACTGGTTGGGTGGGGAGTCCTTTGCCTTCTACCACTGGGTTAGAAGTCCCTCCATAAGCTCCACTGGTGTTCAGTGGTTCATGAGAAGGGGACAATTTGACAATTAGGCTTTGTGGTCCTTCAGGCAGGCATTCCTCCTAAGCTATTATTTTCTCCGTTGAGTTTTAGACAGCCGCAGCTCTGCGTAGCTTCTGAGGTCAGGCACATTTGGATGGTACAGCCGAAGATGTAAGCTATTACTTCTATTCAGTGTGTTTAAATGTCCCAAGGTAATAAAATTCCCATATCCTGAAGACTGCAGAGGGGGGCCATTCAGGTGGAAAGGAAGCCTTGGACCTGGGCAAGACTCAGTATTCCCACTTGGTNTTTCAGAATGTGACAGTAAATCTTAAAGAGCCCACTCCTCTGTCTTCTCTCATTGTGGTTCATTGGGGAATTTCCACTGACCACCACTTGAATCCATCACTGACTTTCCAGTGAAACCGTGATGCAATGATCTGACTATGCTCCTGGGCCTTAGTTTGCCTTTTCAAACATTCTGTGGGCAATGACACCAGAAAATGCGTGAAAGCTGGATTCAGATAACACTGAAAGGGATTGGCAGCTTTGATTCTTGACCCTGGGCCTAATTACCGTGATGTTTGGCCCCAGCTGTCCCCACTTACTGCAGTGGAGGGCAGTGTCTGGTTATGGGAATGGGAGTCCAGCTACTGGTTTCTTGCCATCTGCACCTCAGAGGTTTCCCCTCCAATAGATGTTTAAGAGTATGCCTGACTTCCTATTAATGGGCACTTGAGTCAGTGCATACAGCCTGTGTGTGTTTGATCAACAATAAATGAGTGTTGAGCAAACGCTGGCAGGAACCTCCTCTTAGGAAATCTGTAGGATCAGCAAACTGGGGACACATCTGCCCCATAAGTATATTTAAATTTATTTTTATTTATGGCAACCAGATCCTGTGTTGATTTCTCCCTTCTGTTCATAGGAAGGCAGAAGAGATGTAACCCCCCCCCTCAAAAAATAATCTGGCCTGGAGCCTAGCAAACCATGACAAAAGGCAGAATTTGCCTTCCAAGCCTCCACTGGGAACTAAGGGTTTCTCTCAGAGTCCACAGTGCAGCCCTGCAGTCCCTGTGTCCTNCTTCACACAGCTAAAACCTCTTTCCAGAGCAAGTATCTCCACAGCAGCAGCCCTTTCCTTAAGCCAACTCATTTCTCATCTTCAGAACCACTTCCCTTTTGGGGGCCCATCCAGCTCCTGTCTCAAGACTCGTCTCAACCCCAAGGCACTGTGGAGTCTCTTCCTGGAGACTGTCCTGCTGTCTCCTGCAGCCTGAGCTCTCCCCTCCCAGAACCCCAGTAGCAGCCATTCTGGGAGCTTCTGTTGGATCTCTTCCCTACCATAAGGCAGCTCCTCCTTCCACAGATGCTAAATTGTGGGGCCCCAGAGGCTGCCCATCTGTCCTGTTTCTGGCCTTACATATTTACCCATTACAAAGCTGCCCAGAGGACTGCGTGGCATTCGTGACCCATGGAAGCCCCACACTGAACAACAGATGTGTATTTTGTAGCTGAGAAGAATGCCCCTCAGCCCTTCCCCTACCCTCACTTCCAATATTGCAGCTCTAAGAGAGAAGAGATGGTATTCTCGGCTCTGTACATACTGGCAGGCTGGAGTACGAAATAAAAATAGAATCAAACTGTAGTTGCTGGACTAGAGCAGAAAGTCTTCTGTAAAAAATTCCCTTGCCTCAGCAGTCACTAATTACACTGGGGCTCTGCAGACTTTGGGGCCAGGCATTTCTCCTGCTATTGTTCTTACTCCGCTTATTAAAAAGCCCCAAGTCATACAAATTCCCACAGCTGCAGAGGCTACCGGAGCCTTCTCAGCAAGTCACAGCTCCCTCCCTGGCCTCTGCAGTTCCTTCTCTCTAGGAAACAGCAGCTGTGATTTCATAGAAAAATGACTTTGTTATACTAGTGTGGTGATCCAATGGGTGGGGGATGAGCAGGTTCTCCTGCTGAGCAAACTGGGATCCAGTGGTCACAGCTATCTGAGCTTTTTTCCTGAAAACATGGTGGGAACATGGTTTAGTGGGAAAGCAAACAGTGTCCTCAGTTTCCCAGGCTTGCCCTGTCTGCCTGCAGCCCAGACTCCCATTGGCCATGCAGATTGTAAAGAGTGACATACTTATGCATGCTAGAGACATGTCCCAAAACTTTCACATGTCCTACGCTCATGCTTTCTTTATTTGGAATATTGTATCAGCGCACATAAAGTCACTGTGTCCCAGAAAGACACAGGCGAAATACTCAGCATTTATCTTAAAGACTGACATGGACCTTGGCCCCTTTCTGTTGTTAACAGATGTGTAGCCATTGGTTTAAAGTGTGGGGTGGAATTTGACGAGGAATGGTGTCTGACTTTGTTACTATTTAACTCATAAATTACAGATTGAATCATCTGAGCTCACAGGGTGATCTAGAAAACATGAATGAACCAGTTGCATGGCCCAGGCTCTCAGGCTCCTTCTAAAAGCAAAGGGTCCCAAGCTTATCCAACATGCCTTCTGCCATCAGCTGTGACATTGTATGACCCTTCTGGGGAAGCCCAAGTCCCACCCTCCAAACATAGACCTCTGTGGGTTTTCCCAAGCAGCAAGGTCTTTTAAAAGCAAGCTACCCTAGATCGAAACACCTACAACATTATGGTTTGAAGATTATCCATTACAGAGATGAAGCCGGCAGAACAGTCCTCCTGGGAAGGCAGTCCCAGACTGGGAGGTGCTCAGTAAGCAGTGGTGTAGACAATGACCTTGGATTCAGAAGGCCCAGGAATTATACAGATAATGAAAGGAGAGCACAGGAGTGGGTTGCTGTATTAAGGGCACACAGAAAGTGTTCCTTGAATTCACTTTTTTAGTCTAACAAACATTTAGTCCCTACTGTGTGCCAGGTTAGTCTTTGTGAATACAAGAGTGGGTAGGAACAGACCCAATCTTAACCCATGTAGCATACAACCTGAAGTATGCCTCTTAGAAACAAGCATACTTATTAAGTGTGATATGTCCATGAAGGAAGGCAGCTGATCTGAATTGTGGGTAGACACAGATTTCTTCATGCTCAGGTCACCTGGACTCGCTGGCAGGGATTAGACTGTTTCTGGAGAGTAGCTGGGAAAACAATATTAAGGAAAATTGCCAAGTTTTTGTGTTAGAGAACCGGACAGATCCAGCCAGCCAGTGGGAAATTATCCTGCTACGGATCCACCAAACTGCAGGGCTCCATGAGTGGAAAGAAAGGTTTGTTGTAAATATGATAGCTGCGTGGCTCTCTCTCTGGTGGTAGAGAGGGAGTAGCCAGAAGCATCTAGAGGAGCCTATAGATGCCATGGCTATCTCCCAGGAACAGAGAGAAAAACAAAGCAGGGAAAAGCCTTGCAGGTTATAAAGGAAACCATTTGGGAAGCCCATAAACTGGCACAGCCTAGGAGCTAGCATCGTGGAGGAGTGATGGAGGAAAGAAGAGCCAGGAAGCTAGCCTGGGGCCTTTGGTATGCACTACAGGTACATGTTACTAGGGACCCAGATGCCCCATTTGTCCAGGTAAGAAGGGATAAAGGAAGTGAGTCTTTTGGGCACAAACCATTTGACTGGTTTCTGAAGAATGTTGCATGTGAGCTTTTATCTATCATCCAGCAATACCCTGTGTCCAGCCTGAGCTGAGCCCAGATTGCCATAGTTAGTGACACTGCCATCTTAGGGAATTTCGACCTAACAATATATCCATATATCCTTCATGGCTACTCCTGCCTGTGCAGGAGAGGGGCCCTCTAGCTCCTCACCTTCAGAGTCCCCAGTCTCTGAACTGACCTGTGGTTGGCTGCAGTTCAGGCAGACTGATGACAATATAGTCTGGGCTGCTTATAATCAAGGGGTCACCCCACCCCCAAGACCCTCCGGTACCATTAAGATTTTCCTACCTTTTGGGGCCAGAGATTTCAAGCTAGCAGGAGCTATAGTCCTGGACAAACCCTGCCCATCCCCACTGATGAATTTTACTCTGTTGGCTGTTATAGTCCCTTCCAGATGTTTTAAATTAAGGTTGGGAAAGCTGTTTTTACTTGATTGAATCACAGCACTTGGCTGACATTTTTTGGCCTTTTATACACTCCTCGGAGTTATCAGCTAATTGCAGACACTTTGAGAAAATAATACAGCATGTGTTTATTATGACAGACCCTGTTAGTGTGTGTATAGTCAAAGATTCATGGAAATTTCTTTTACCAAATCCTGGTTACATGTTAGGATTGCTTCAGAAATGTCAACGGAAACTCAGGAGCTTACATGAGCAAACATGTCATATACTTGTTTTGAGAAATGGAAAAAAGACAGACCCAATTGCTGGGCTTTATTCTTACACTGTTTTGAAATCTTCACTTGCGAATGATTAAATGATTGATTCGAATTTCTAGAGAAATCTGAGGAATTTTTGCAAAACATCAAAACACAGCTCTGTTCTGACGCCACTGTTTACTGGGGCACTGCCTTTGAGTTTGTTCCACTTCTTTAGATGTGGTCTGTTTGGAGATCTGTCCCTGAGGACTTGTAAAGTGACCCAGAAGGCAGGAGAGCCAACAAGCAGTATACAGTGGGGTGGCCATCACATTCAGGTCGGGTGCCTAAGATGGATGGACCATAGGATGGGGAAGCATGGAGAAGCCACATCCCTGTTCCCTAGATGTATTGTTGGGGAATACATGATGTCGTCAGACTGATGACAAAGGAAATTTAAGAGCTCAGCATTGAAACAAAGTGTCCAGAGCCATGTATGTAGGGACTTCCAACTCCAGCAGAGATGCACAAGGTGCATCCAGAACATTCCATGGTTGCTGCAGTTGGAACAGGTTAGCAGGAGGGAGGCACTGAGGCCACACCTGTGGGGGTGGGAAGGTATCTGATTAAGCTAAAGCTGAAGGGGCCACCACCCAGGTGCAGGATCAAGAGGAAGCTAAAAACAAATAGGATCATGGGAAGACAAAGAACAAAAATTCCATGAAGCTGTACTACAAGAAGAGCCTAGAAAATGTGCATTTTTAAAACTGAGGGGCTGGGAGATGGCTTATTTGGTGAAGTGTTTGTTCTGCAAGCCTGAAGACCTGTGTTCTAGCCTGAGAACATGAAGACCTGTGTTCTAGCCTGAGAACATGAAGACCTGTGTTCTAGCCTGAGAACACAAGTTTAAAAAAATAAGTAAATAATCCCAGCCTTAGGGAGGCAGGGACAAGCAGGTCGCTGACTAGCCAGCCTAAAGGAGAGACTCTCAAAAGGAGGGTGGACAGAGCCTGAGGAACAATACCCAGTGCTGTCCTGTGGCCTTCACAACTCACATGTGCACACATGAACACACACACAAAGAGAATGAATGAATGATTGAAAATAAAATTGACAAAGAAAGAATGCTGCTTTTCCTAACTTCCAGGTGTAGGATTTCCTAAAAGTCCCACTGGTAACTACTAACATATCTAAGTAACTTTTACTGTTAAAACTCACACTGGTAACTACTAACTTATCTAAGTAACTTTTACTGTTAAAAGTCACACTGGTAACTACTAACATATCTAAGTAACTTTTGCTGTTTGGTCTTCTGCTTTCCAGATAAAGATTTTTTTCTTAAGCTTGTTTGTTCATTTCCTTTTACCCTGCTGCTCTCTGAGGACACCCAGATTTCTTTCTGGAATGGGTAAATATTGTCTTTCTTGAGAAACTGGTGTGTTTTCATTCCATGAATCGGGATGTTCTTCAGTACATCTTCTGCACTTACTGCTGGAAGGCTTGAAGCCAACTCTGCTGCTCATAGGAGATAAGCCCCTCCCTGCCCATCTTTCCTGAGCTCACTCCTCATGTCATCTTTCTTTCATTTACCCCTGAATCCATTCTCTGAACTGTAATTTATCCCCCTTTCCATTTGAAGATATTTTGCGGTGGGTGGATTGTCTAAGAGTAAGCTGGAGCAGGAAGTTTACCTATGTAAACACCCATGCAGATAAATGGGCATTTCCCCGTTCTAAAAGAACTTCCATCTTTTACAAACTGAATTCTATTAATTTACATCATTAGTTGATTTAACAAATACCCTTTCACAAGTTCAGAAATGGAACATTTCAGCTCTCCGAGCCATCTCAAATTTCATAGTAAGTATGTGGTTAGCAGATTAATTCAGTGCCCCCTACTTCTTTAAAATACTTGGTTGAAATGTTAGTCAGTACTCAAGGGGTAGAAGGCGTAGATGGTGAAGAGAAGCATACCTCAGCCAGAGGACATGTTCCTTCCGTCTGAACAAGGGCAGGAGTCCGCCTGAAGAGTAAGGCAAGCATGGAACCTACAAAGCACACCAGGGCAACTTTCCAGACTTTGTCTATGAAAGGAACTCTGAGCAGTGTGACCACCAAGCCTGTGGTGAGGGGGCCATTCCATCTCTCTCCAGCCATACCTGTGCTCACTGCTCCCCTCTGCTGTTCACTCTTTTTGTGCCCTGCATGTCCACTGTGCTCCCTCCTTTCCCCAACTGTACCCCAACTGCTCTGTTACAGTCCAATTCGCAGCTGCCTTTTCTAGGGAACCCTTAGCATAGTATCCCCACAACTGTCTCCCCATAAACCCTCTGGTTTAGCCCCTACCATCTGCCCCTTTAGCTTTACTCCAACCTAGGACTGGCCATTGTTCATCATGTCACATGAAGGTCACATTTTGTTGTGAGTCACTATCCTCCAAGCCAAACTGCTGCCATCTTCACAAGGTTCCTCTTGGTGGGGCCTACCAACTGTTGACATGTTCACATGTCCCCCACAGAAGGAATATTGGAGATAACATTCGTAATGCCATATTTAATCTCTTGGTTCAAAACAGGACTCCTGTCTAATAGGTTCAACAAAAACCTAAAATAAATACTGAAGGATCAAGTGAGTGAATGGCTCTTATGTCTGTGTGGACACTCAGCAGCACCTGGCATAGCTTGGCTCATTAATGTGTGGCATTGACAATGGTGTGTCACCCACGGTTTCTCCTGTACACCAATGTCCTTGAACTTCTCTTTCTCATACCTGAGAGCACTGTCTTAATTCTCTGTTTTAGTAAAACAAGCCTGTCATTGACTTTTATTTCCTCTCCGCCTAGATTTTAAAGAAATCCTGCATCGAAATTCTAGCAGCCGAACCATCCACCATATGTGCAGGAGGTAAGTTGAAGTTAAGTGCTAATCACTTTCATTCGGTTGATGGTATTCTGAGCTCCAGTCTGGATTTGCTTCATGGGTGAGGGGCGTAGAAGTGGAACAAGAAGCAGGTGTGTTTAAAACAATCAGAAATTGCTGATTAAGTCTGCTGTGGGGAAAGGAAAAGAAAGGAGAAACATGTCAGTTGCTGGAAAGCCTGAGATCAGCTGTCAAAATCCCCTTCTCTCATGAGACATGAGCACAGGGAAAGTGTAGAAATGCTGGATTCTCACCTTGATGCAATGTCACCCCACCTGTGACAGCCCTACAGATCACACCAGAGGGCCGCAGTGAGCCCTGGGCCTCCTCTGACATGTATTGAGTGTTCTGTGTACTTGATATTTTCATTTGTCTTAATTTTTCCATCTCCCAGGACTTATAAAATGGTGGTATAGAATCCAGGCATCACTGTAGGATCTGTTACAGTTTGTCATCAGTGCAGGAAATCTCTGGAGAGCAGCCTTTTCCTTGAGTCACAGGATCGTCTCCCAGTGATGAAAACCCGGCTTTGCCCAGCTTTGTATTGCAATGGGCTGCCTACGGCTTCAAGCATGCGCCCCTTGCATACATAGGCGTCAGTCTTTTTCATTTTAGAAATTTAGAAAGTTTTAGAAATTGTATACATAAACTTAATGCGTATGGCACAGAAGTAGTAAGGCCCACGAGATCTGCCAGATTCTCCGGGTGGGTTGTCCAGTGTCAGGTACTGGGGGAGGCAGCAGGGTACAGGGAGGAATAAGGTTCTTATAGGATAACTATTAATGGTAGAGTGTGGGCTCAAATAGTCAGCTTTGTATACAAGCAGGGTTAGGGAAAATCTGATTTCATTCATGCAGGGGAATCAAAGTACATGTCTCTAAAGGATGTAACTAGTCAAAGTACCTAGGGAGCAGAGCCTTCTTTTTTTATCCACACTGCATTTTTTTAAAAATAAAGTTATTGCTAATATGCTGAAACACTTAAAGGTTCCAATATTCATACTATCTTGGAAAATCAAATCTAGTGACAATGGAGCTGTATTTGCTTAGGATAACCATTGTTGGGAATGAGTGACTTCCGTAAGAGATGCACGCATTCCTTCCCATTCAGTAGTCCCTTTCCATTCCCTATTGTTACCTGCCCCCCCATTCAGACCAATATATGGTGGCCATTCAGCATGCTGCTTTGTCTTGATTCAGTCCCTGTTCCAAAGCACACAGTAGTCACCTGCTGGTATTCTGAGCTTTGACACCTCCTTCCTTAAATAACTTTGCTCCCTTCCGACACAGATGCCTTTAAAAGTTCTCATTAAACATTCTTGCGTGTCAGGCTCTGTGTAATTAGGAAAGTTGACCCATCCATAGGCTGGCTCCACCTAACTGAAGTCCTGTTTAGGAAACACCCATGTGCTGAGCTCAGTGGGCCTCAGGCTCAGAGTTTACCATATACTCCATAAGCAAGGACTGCGGGCAAGAACTGATTGGGTTCAAATCTGGTCTGCATTTAAAGTCCTTACAAGCACTTCCAGAAAGGAAGTTGTACTCAATCCCTCACCTGACCTTTCAAAGGCAGTTGGAGTAGCCCACTGTTTACAACGGCTTCTGATGCGTCAGGGAAGGTTCATACAAAAGCAAATCATTTTCACCTTCACATTTGCTCTTGAAATTTAGTGCTGGAAATAGACTCCTTCGGGCAAAGTCAGATGGTGTTTCCATTTCTTGACATTCTCAGTTGTTTTGCAAAGAACTCGTGCCTGATGGTAGCCCCTCTTCTGAACGGGATGGTTCATGGTCTTCTAGACACACACACATGCACCCCTTAATTTAAGATAGTTCTGATTGGAAGAAGAACTCTCATATATACTGTAGAAGAAAATGCAAAGTGGGAAGCCACAGTGAAATACAGTTTCTTAAAAAATTAAACATACACTGACTGAATGGCCCAGCCTTGCCATCCCTAGACATTTGCTCAAAATAGAAGGGAAAATGAAATCTATGACCAGATAAAATTAATAGACAGTTGTCATACTAGCTCTATTTTAATAGACCCAGCGCTGTCAACCACTCACATATTCATGAGCAAGTGAATGGACAAAAAAATATTTAATTTTCTGTATGTTGGAATATTTATTACTCATCCCTGAAACAAACCCTGTGTAAACCTCAAAGTAATTACAGGCGAGTCTTAATCACACTGATGGAAGAACCAAGCAAAGCAACTTATTGTCTGATTCCATTTGGATGAATTTCTAGAAAATTTGAACTGATGCTTTCTTAGAAAGCAGACCAGTGGTTTCTGAGACAGAAGGAGGAACAGGAAGAGATGTTATGGGCAACAGAGTAGAATGTTGGTAGTAAAGAGGTCACCATCCTGTCTGCTCTCAAGTGTGGATTTCACGTTAAATCCTATGCTTCCTGTGCATGCGAGCGTATACCAGTTATGTCTGTCTCACAGACCTTGTTACAAAATCGAAATGGTCTGAAGTCTGTTAGATGGTGCAATAAGCATTTATTAGGAAAGAAAACCCAAACTGATGAGCAGAGCAAGGGAAAAAATATGCAAATGTCTCTCTTTCCAGTCCAATGGGTGATAGGAAGCCATCCCAAAACT
>LZPO01017288.1:1212820-1224738 GCA_001675575.1 Neotoma lepida | reverse complement strand
GGAAGGAAAAAAGATAATGAAGAATAGATAAAATAGAAAGATTACAAGAACCATGGATGGATGAGAACATGACATGCATGTGCCATAAAGTCTGGCCTCGGGACACAAGGGTTGTTTTCTCCCTGGCCCATGGTTGGCAGACTTATCAGAGTGTCCGGTGGGGTATGCCTGGAGGGAACAGTGTCCTTGATCACAGGTTCCTCCATCCGGGACTCTTCTGGCAGCACATCAGACATCCTGAATGCCGTCTCCAGCAGAGGAAAGTTACTACTCTAAAAATTTATCGGCATAAATTAGGACTATTAGAGGCACGTGGACTCAAATCACATAAAAATGCCTGAGAATTGTTATATTCATCAGATCAAGGGAAAGGTGTAATTCCCTCACCTGGATCCTCTAAAGAGGCAGACACCTAATACTGAAAACCTATTCTCTAACCACTTGGTATGTAGGACTGACTGACAGATAAAACTTCAAATGGCTTGGTCCCCATTATTGACAAGGCCTGCTCCAATTGCCATTTGCCCATCCTTCTGTATGCCCATTGAGATCCAATCTGGCCCTTCATTTCTCCCCTCTCCCTGGTATTTCAACTCTATGCAAAGCGACTCTATAGACTCTAGGAAAGCAGATAGCAGCTGCAGCAGCCAGTCAGGCTTCCTTTGCAGTTCAGTTTAGTTCCTTATCTGAGTCCCAGAGACCATTTTGCCTTTCTATTAGTTTTCCAGCCTGGGCCTCTCAGGCCTCTTTGAAACTCCTTGCCTGGTTTACCCTTTGTAGTCATTCTGTAACACACCACACACACATGCACACATACACACACACACACACACACATACACACACACACGTAAATGTGATACGTAACGTGTGATCTGAGAGTTAATACTAGTAATTCAAATTGGAACAAGAGAGCCTGTATTTGCTTCTGCTGGGACTATTAAAGAAAGTGTGAATATTGGGCAAATTTCAACCAATGAAACTGCTATAGGTTGCAAATTTGTTATTCAATGAATTTTAACCTTGTGGAAAGAAACGAACACATTTTTCTATGTTTTTGAAATAGTGTTTATGAGCCACATACACCCTAAGGGTATTTTTTTGGTCATCTGTCTCTGCTTTTGCTACTAGGCACACATCTTTAATTCTCTATTCTGGGACACAGGAACATGGAAGCCCTCTGGAGATTCCTACAGAACCTTAATATCTGTGGATATGTTTAGGATTAAGGTTCCTGCATGAAATACCTACACATCTTAAAAGAGAAAGACCATCACTTAGCTCTTGTAATAGGCCCACAGCTAAATCCACAGATGACTGTTTTTTTGATTTTGATTAATCTTTTCTATGAAATTGTAATATTACTACAGGCAAATTGGAGACAGAGGAAGAATTTCTCCTTTAAGAGAATCAATTCATTTTCCATCTATTTTTGTATTGTATCTTTTCTCTTTATGTAGGCAAACATTCACACTCAGAGCCAAGATTTAGGCCAAAAGCTCTGGCAATAGACTCTGTCATTCTTNCTGTAAGAGTACCAATGAGATATTCTCAGGCTTGGAAAAAATATCTTGCTATATCCCAATAATGAACTACATTGCCTGGATTAATATTATTTAAAGCTTAAAAGAGATTGGGGTGGATCCCCCAGCAGATNACTCATCTTCTCCTGTAGCCTTCCTCCACCATCCCATCCCTTCCCTCAGCCACCATCTCCCACAGGCACTCCTTGGAAACCTGCCTGCCACACTTGCCAGGAAATCAGGCAGGCTATCTTCACTCTCCCTCCGCATCTCCAATCTTATCACCAGCTTGGGAACAGACCACTCACTGTGGCCTCTTCTTCCTTTCTGCTCCCACTCCCAGAGTTGTACACAGATCCGGTGGTGGTGGCACACCCGGTTTTCTTCCCTCCTGTGAAGCCTTCAGACCTCCAATCCCCTACAACCATCCAAATTCCTTAGTGTCAGCACCCAATATCTAGAAACACATGTTCTACCCTAGACCCCCCCACAGCTGGGGGTCACAGCTGGCAGTGATTCAAAGCACTCCCTTCCAGGTAACCTACAACTACTGCATGTTTCTAAGATTCAGGGAGGGCAACAGAAACCAAGGAATGAAAAATCCACCCAACAAAGATAAGAACAGGTATAAACACCTAGAATTACAATCATCCCAAACCAAGATGCCTAGATNCCAGGNTCATCTATNAGTATGACTNTAGCTATTATAGCTTATATTTATACTTCTTATAAACNTGTTACAGGGTATGTGNAAAGAAANTTATGGAGTGGTCTAGAAATATCTCTTTGCTTTTATTTGAGGAGTCCCTGTGTCTTGTCTTGTTNTCAGGCNATGTATAGAGCAATTCCCAAGAATATGGAAGGCCATGAGGGGATATTCTCAGTCTTTTCCTGAAGACCCCCTCCTATCCAATGCAGTTCTGGGCCATCTTCTATTGCTGAATGTNTTGTNTCTAACTTAAAAGACACGACTTTCTCTCTTCTTTTCTATCTCCCTCTTCCCAACAGCTANCANGATTTACAGCTTNCCTGCCCTGTTTTTCCCTTNAGCCTTGATAAAATGCCCNGTGATTCCTTCTGAATCTGTTTTTAAATTCTTTTATCAACAAGACNAAGAATCCACAACAGAGAAACCCAATTTCCCAGTTAAACCACCTACCTGATATTTCTACTAATGTATTTGAAAAAGTACCTTGATTTGTGACTTTCTTTTACTTTCTGTCTTAGTCAGTGTTTTATTGCTGTAAAGAGACACCATGACCACAGTAACTCTTATAAAGAAAAGCATTTANTTGAGGGCTCACTTACAGTCTAGAGGTTTAGTCCATTGTCATCATGGTGGAAAGCATGGCAGCATACAGGCNGACATGGTGCTAGAGCAGTTGCAAGTTCTACATCTGGGTCCACAGGCANCAAGAAGAGAGAGACACTGGGCCTAGATCAAGCTTTTGAAACTCCAAAGCCCACCCCCAGTGACACACTTCCTCCAACAATGCCACACCTCTTAATCCCTCTCAAATAGTGCTACTCCCTATTGACCAAGCATTCAAATATATGAGCTTATGGGGGTCATCCCTATTCAAACCACCACATTCTCTAAGTATAAAACCTTCTCAAAATTGTATCCCCATTGTACTGTATTTAAGGTAACCTAAACCTAAATTTGTATTCTTACACAACTATGGCAAGCAAGAATAAGGAATAGTTTAATATCCTGGACTCTACTTGCTTTCAGTAATGTACACTCTTCTCTTTTTGTACTTGGAGATCTAGCTGCTTTACCTGCACGCATGATGCACTCACACTGCATTGGGCTACAGGAACATTCTTTTTGAATAATAATATAATTTTTACTAACTATACCATCAACCAAATTTAGACANTTTCTACTCACATATATTCCCAATGTACCTGGGTATGAAAACCAGAAAAGCTGATCCAGATTGAACTGGTTTTGAGTTCATATGCAGTAAAGCAAAACTGTGACCTAAAATGAACTTTTAGTGAGAATGCCTTGTTTACCTATGCCTATGCATCATTGGTCATGTACATGCTTTATGAGAAGGGACATGCACCAGTAGAAAAATGACCTTGTCTATCAATCAAAACAGAGAATTACCCTTGCTATGTCCCTTAACCAAACTTCTCCTTCTTCTGAATGACATAAAAGGAAGCACCAATGACAATCATGGCCCATGAGTACCCTCATTCATATGGCCCACTGTTAATCCTGACAGTGCATCTTTTCCTAATCCATTCTGTTGCTGCAATTGGAACAAAGTTATCTTGCTACACTCAAAAATGTGTGTGACCTCTTATTTTTAATTCTTTTGATAAGACACCAAGAGCCTGGACCTTCACCAGACCACCAATAACATGGTAGTGATTCATATTTTGGCCCAAGAATAAACTACCACTTATTTCTTGAAATGAGAGCTGTGTGTTTTGCTTTGACATATTATGGAGAAACAGATATTACGAAAGTTTTGCCTTGTTTCGTTGGAGTTGTCACACAAGTTCTCAAAAATTCTCCTCACACAGCTTCATTCAAAGACTGTGTTCCAACAACATACCATAAAATTGACCAATTACTTGTTCTAAGGATGCAACTGGGTTTTAAAATATTTTAGAATATGTTTTCCTGACACTATGATCTTTCTTTTCCATTTATAATTAATTAAAATTCTTACTTCCAGTCCTAGTTAACAATTAATTCACTTTTCCATTTATGTATACATTGATTCTCAACAGTTAATATAAATATGTGTGCAATATATAATATATTTAGTTTTTCAGCATTTTTTTCAAAGCTCATTCATGTTTTAGCATTATAAATAATATCTCATGCCTTTTCTCTGCCAAATGATAGCCCGTTTTATTTATATACTACAAGTTATTTTTATAAAATTCATCACTGTTGGACATTTAGAATTTTCTACTTTTATGCTGCAATAGATAATGTTGGTTGGTAGGTATGGTCATATTATTAGGTAACTAGCTAGACATTTACAGTCTTGGAGGCCATTGAAGATGTATTCCTCCACAATGACTAGCTTTAGATCTTATTTCTTGTTTCCCTGGTGTTGGGTAGCAGTTTTCTCTGAGTTTAAAACCTTCCATCTTGAAAAAAAATTTCTTAAGACGTGAGACATGAAAAGGGAGGTGAAACAATAATACATTTTTAAGACAAGATGTTTACAAGGAGGTAAAACAAGGGGATTTTCTAAGGCAGTGGTTCTCAGCCTTCTTAATGCTGGAACCCTTTAAAATAATAGTTCTTCATGTTGTAGTGACCTCCAACCCTAAAATCATTTTTGTTGCTACTTCATAACTGTAATTTTGTTACTGTTATGAATTGTAATACAAATATCTGTGTTTTCTGATGGTTTAGGCAACACCTGTGAAGAGGTCTTCTGACTTCCAAAGGGGTTGTGACCCACATGTTGAGAACCTCTGTTCCAAGGGGAGAAAGAACATTCCATGCTATAGGAAATCTCCTTAAAACAGGAAGTAAACAACTTAAAAATAACTTTCAGGAAGTCTTTGAAACTGAACAAATTCACTAGCCCCTCTCCTCACCAAGATTATATAAACAGTAAAGATGGTTGAGCATCACTATCAGTCAAGCCCAGCCACCTGGAAGAAGACCAGCTGAACTGCTTGGAAAGAACAAACACCAGTCAGCTGCCTGCAGAAATGAAGACCAGCTGAGCCACCTGGAAAGATACTCTCCAACCTGTTGAGCTACCCAAAGGCTGTGCAGTGTGCTCTGAGTTTCCAGCTTCTGTGAGCAGTCAACCATGCTGGGGTGGACTTCGGTGATGTAGCTCCCTGAGTCATTTCTGCTCCTGTAAGTAATCGCTCACCCATAGTCCTGTAAGTAAACCCAATAAAACTCATTGGTTCACCATTGTTGTGGGGAAGTTAAGGCAGGAACTTAAAGCATCATACTTTAGCCAAGAGCAATTTGACTCTTCAGTGGCTGTCTCTTATACACATCTAGATGTGTATAAGAGACAGAGGTTAGGCAGTGGTAGCACATGCCTTTAATCCTAGTATTCCCGAGGCAGAGATCCATCCAGATCTCTGTGAGTTCAAGGCCACACTGGAAACAGCCAGGCATGGTAGCACACACCTTTAATTCCAGTGGCACACACCTTTAATTCCAGCACCTGAGATCTCATGTCTTTGCTTGAGAAAGACACATGCCTTTAATCCCAGAAAGGAGTGGCAGGAAGCAGAAAGGTATATAAGGTGTGGAAACCAGAAGCTAGATCTGCAGAATATGGCATTTAAGATGTTTTAATAACTTAGATTTTTTTCTTTTTATGACTATGAGACATCAGCTCCTGGCAGCACCAATCTGTTTCAGAGAAGATATGGGCATTGAAGAGACTGCATATGGAATTAACTTTCATGTGGCAGTTAGCCACTGGGCACGGAAGTGCCCTTGCATTGACTGCTGACAGTATGCTGTTCAAAAGGACAAGCAGGACACAAAAATAAAGGACTACCGATCCTTGCTAAGATGAGTGTGGTTGCAGCTTTGGCAACAGGCATCCTTTAAGGCCAAGACAATATGGCCTGTCTCTTATACACATCTAGATGTGTATAAGAGACAGCTGTGACTCCAAGGTCACATGGGGAACTAGCAGTAGGAGGTGGTGGCACACGCCTTTAATCCCAGTATCAACCTTAGAGTTCTGAAGATCCATGCAGACAAGACAGGAAGTGATGCAGCTTGGGAGGTTGGGAAATTAGTTAACAGATAGACAGGTATAAAAGCCAGGTGAGACCGGAACTCTCTCTCTTTGCTCCGCTTCGCTCCTGGGAAGTAGAGGCAGCGTTGGTGAGTGGTGGCTTGCTCCTAATTCCTCTGATCTCTGTCAGATTTTCACCCTTATTTCTTGTTCCGCGTGTTTATTAATAAGACTGGTTAGAAGTTCTTCTTACATGTGTGTTTTGCTTTGACATATTATGGAGAAACAGATATTACAAAANTTTTGCCTTGTTTCNTTGGAGTTGTCANACAAGTTCTCAAAAATTCTCCTCACACAGCTTCATTCAAAGACTGTGTTCCAACAACATACCATAAAATTGACCAATTACTTGTTCTAAGGATGCAACTGGGTTTTAAAATATTTTAGAATATGTTTTCCTGACACTATGATCTTTCTTTTCCATTTATAATTAATTAAAATTCTTACTTCCAGTCCTAGTTAACAATTAATTCACTTTTCCGTTTATGTATACATTGATTCTCAACAGTTAATATAATTATGTGTGCAATATATAATATATTTAGTTTTTCAGCATTTTTTGAAAGCTCACTCATGTATTAGCACTATAAATAATATCTCATGCCTTTTCTCTGCCAAATGATAGCCCGTTTTATTTATATACTACAAGTTATTTTTATAAAATTCATCACTGTTGGACATTTAGATTTTTCTACTTTTATGCTGCAATAGATAATGTTGGTTGGTAGGTATAGTCATATTATTAGATAACTAGCTAGACATTTACAGTCTTGGAGGTCATTGAAGATGGATTCCTCCACAACGACTAGCTTTGGATTTTATTTCTTGTTCCCCTGGTGTTGGGTAGCAGTTTCCTCTGAGTTTAAAACCTTCCATCTTGAAAAAAAATTTCTTAAGATGTGAGACATGAAAAGGGAGGTGAAACAATAATATATTTTTAAGACAAGATGTTTACAAGGAGTAAAACAAGGGAATTTTCTAAGGCAGTGGTTCTCAACCTTCTTAATGCTGGAACCCTTTAAAATAATAGTTCTTCATGTTGTGGCGACCTCCAACCCTAAAATTATTTTTGTTGCTACTTCATAACTGTAATTTTGTTACTGTTATGAACTGTAATACAAATATCTGTGTTTTCTGATGGTTTAGGCGACACCTGTGAAGAGGTCTTCTGACTTCCAAAGGGGTTGTGACCCACATGTTGAGAACCTCTGTTCTAAGGGGAGAAAGAACATTCCATGCTATAGGAAATCTCCCTAAAACAGGAAGTAAACAACTTAGAGGAGATAAATAATGTGTAAATGAACAATTTGGAATAAATGACAAAACATTTTACAGAATAGAGGGTATAACCAGCTCAAAATATCTGTGAGCTACAAGATTAACTGTGACTCTAGAGATGTGAAGTCTTGAGATTTCTGTAAAATGATGATAGATACTTTCTTCATTTATATAACAATGATTTAGTTTTACCTTCTGGGTACAGAAGATGCAAATAAATTATCTTTTGAATAAAAAAAATAACTTTCAGGAAGTCTTTGAAACTGACCAAATTCACTAGCCCCTCTCCCTCACCAAGATTATATAAACAGTAAAGATGGTTGAGCATCACTATCAGTCAAGCCCAGCCACCTGGAAGAAGACCAGCTGAACTGCTTGGAAAGAACAAACACCAGTCAGCTGCCTGCAGAAATGAAGACCAGCTGAGCCACCTGGAAAGATACTCNCCAACCTGTTGAGCTACCCAAAGGCTGTGCAGTGTGCTCTGAGTTTCCAGCTTTTGTGAGCAGTCAACCATGCTGGGGTGGACTTCGGTGATGTAGCTCCCTGAGTCATTTCTGCTCCTGTAAGTAATCGCTCACCCATAGTCCTGTAAGTAAACCCAATAAAACTCATTGGTTCACCATTATTGTGGGGAAGTTAAGGCAGGAACTTAAAGCATCATACNTTAGCCAAGAGCAATTTGACTCTTCAGTGGTATCTGTACATTGGTCTGTCATTGATTCCTTATCTGGAGNTGTTTGTTCAAGTCTTCCCAGGAGTAGTATCACAAAACTTCTGGTAACCCACTAACTTTAAGAAATATAAAATATCACATCTGCCTTCCTTAGAACTTGAACTACTCAGTGTATAAAAGAAGGAATCATTAGAATTTCTCTTCATGAAGTTTTAAAATGCTATATGCAACAGAGGGANACAGCAGTATCAGGGATTTGTGGAAGTCCATTAAAGGAAGGCTATTTTTTTCCTGGTGAATCATGATTAATTTTTTAATTTCTCTTCTTTAAAGCTTGTAATCTATTCTGTTACCTAAGTTTTGTTCACAAGAATGGCTGTTGAGTTGCATCTCTGACTGGCTAGAAACATGGCATTTTGAACTGCCCAAAAGATTGAATCATCACAAAGGTATACTATTGCCTTCAAGCCTCAGAGTTAATATAAATGGGCTGGTCAATTACCTGGGCAGGAGACTACCCCTCAATAAATTTAAAGGAGGTGGTATACCTNAAGACATGTTAAAAAGATGGGAGGAATAATTATCCCTTTAAATGAGATAGGTAATTTTGTGCTCTAAAGCTCCCCCTTCAATGCAGTTGCCCATTGTTAAGCCTGTTGGAATGTCNATGTTCTAACTTACCAAGTGGAACTTTTTCTTCTTCTTCTTTCTATTTCCCTTTATTCAATATGGGCCTACACCTGTAAACCTGCTTTCTCTGACACTCTAGACATTTTACCCTGTCTCTGAAGACATTGTCTCCCAGCATAACCCCCAGAAGGTCGTCATGACTGAGCCTGGTTGCTTTCTTGACCTCTTACTCAAAAGGCATGACTTTTTCTTTCAGTTATCTAGCTCCCTCCTTCAGGCAGCTGCTTTCAGCTTGCCCACCTTTTTGTTTCTCTCTAAAATGCTAATAATATTCTTCTTTCATCTTTCTAAGTTTAAAATTGTTTTATCTATGAGACTATGAGCCCACAAAAAGGAACCCTGTAGGTCCTGGAAACAGCAGTGGGACTTTGTTGTGGCACATTAAGGGAAGGCAATTTCCTACTTGTGAAGCACGGTTATATTTATCAATTTATTTTTATTTTTTCTTTCTTTAATTCTTTTAAATCTACATGACTTTTGCTTGAAAGAATGGAATATGAATGTATCATCTCTGGTCTTGAGACGCAATATGACATTTTATGCTGCCCAAAAGATCATACAAGTCCTAACTAGTAGAGGCTTCCTGGTAGAGAACAAAGAGATACTGNTGTCCCATACTGTAAGAGTTTATCCAAATGGGTCTGTCAATCATATGGACAGGAAATTCCTTCAAGAAATCTGTTTATCCCCAAACTTTAAGAAATTGTCCAAGTCTGCCTGAAATATAGGTCAACACAATGNTCTCTGTGGCCATTGTCCAATCTCATTTTAGGAGAGTGTTTTCCTCTGGCTACTTACTACCCAAGCGTGTCACCCAAGGGTACTCTGCTATATTCTGTAGCAAACTCGATGTTCTATAATATGCTCTGTGCCTTATCCAAATTCCAAAAATAGGGCAGAGTAAGACCCCTAGTAACAATAGNAGAACACAATGTGTAATCTTTTGAGCAACTGCCAGACTTCCCTAGTGAAAATCTCATTTCAGTTCTTGCACCTTTAAACTTAAGAGTGTACATTTGATTTGTTCATTTAACTTGCTTTTTTCTGACCAGAGTTTGTATGACCCTATCTCTTTACACGTCTTGTGTATGTATTTATCAATAACTGGGCATTTTTATAGCATATGTTATAGCAATTGAGTATTCTGATTGCCATTTTGGGCTTGGAGTATCTTATTTTTGTTTTGTTTTTTCTTTGTCTTTTTTTTTCTTTTTCTGATTTTTTTCTTGGTAGTTTAGTTAGGCTTATAAGTGCCATGGCAGCATTTCCCCCCATTAATTTAAGCAAGGCTTCCTAGAAGTCATCTCTAGGGTCAACAAAGTTTAATTTTTTGCTAGTAATCTATTACAGCTGCTGTAAACTCAATGTCATTAACTTGTAAGAAGCATATAATAAGCTATTTTCAAATTTTTAATTGCTTGATGGAAAATGGATACAGAGAGATCTTAATGGGGTTGTGGCAGAGAAATGAGCCAAGACATTCACAAATTCAGCCAAACCAAGTTTCATGCAACATAATGAAGGACCTGGTGTTTTTTCCAAGTACAGTATTTTCTTGACATAAATTTTGGCCCATGGAAATGCTTGGAAGACAAGGACCAAAAAGCTGTATAGATACGTGTCTACCTTTCAGTAGAAGTACTTTTTAGGCAGCTGGCTCCCATTCCAGTCATTAAACTCTCCATATTCCTGATATTTTATTCCTGAACTGGGACATGAGAACCATAAAACAGCTGGGTGGCTTGAGGCTATTTCAAAAACACTGTGTAGAAGAGCACAGAATTGGAAGTGTAAAACGGTGAAATCATTTGGAGAAATGAACAGAAATGCTAAAGTCCTTAGTTTTGATTTTGATAAGAAACCCAAGGCCAGTATGATGATTCAATGGGCAAAAGCCCTTACTGTCAAGTCTGATGACTTTACTTCTATCCCTGAGACCATGTGGAAGAAGAAACCCAACTTCTTTTTTTTTTTAAAATAAAAAGTCTTTATTTGACAGATCTTAGAGTTTAAACATTTTAACAAAGGAAAAATAGTAATTATTTAATTAGGAATACTCAATTAGGGATAGCACTTATATTTAGATCAAGTAAAAAGAGATTTCTATTTATTTGTTTTTATTGAAAATACAGTTTTTCATAGTCTGATCATGGTTTCCCCTCCCTCATCTCCTGCCAGATCCTTCCCACCTCCCAACCCATCCAACTCCATGCCTTCTTTCTCTCTCCTTAGTAAACAAGCAGGCAAATAAAAACAACAAACTAGAATAAAACAAAACAAAATAGAAATACAAAGATAAGCAAGAAAAACACACACACATACACACACCATCAAAACAAATTCAGAAACCATAATATACAAGCAAATGACCAGTTAAAAAAATTCAAATATCAAAAAACACCATTGAGTTCATTTTGAATTGTTCATCTACTGCTGGGGATGGAGCCTGCCCTTAATGTGGTTTATATACCCCGTGAGACTACATTGGAGAAAAGTATTTTTTCCTTTGCAAGCAGGTATCAATTGCAGATAGCTTCTTGGTTAGGAAGCCCATGTACATTACCCCTTCTCATTGTTGGAACCCCATCTGTCTTGAACCTGTGCAGACCCTGTGTGTGTTGTCACTGTCTCTGTGAGTTCATATGTGTGTCAGTTCTGATATATCTAGAAGGCCATATTTCCTTCATGTCATCCATCAACTCTGGCTCTTAATAGTCTTTCTGCCTCCTCTTTTACATAGAGAATGGACTTCTAAAAGTTAGTTTCTGATTTGCACGTGTATACACACACAAGCATACACACCCATACTTGAATGAGCATATGCTTAAATACACAACATAAATAATGTTATAAAAATAAAATGAAAAAGAAGAGGATGAAGAAGAGGAAGAGGAAGAAGAGGAAGAGGAAGAAGAAGAAGAAGGAAGAAGAAGAAGAAGAAGAAGAAGAAGAAGAAGAAGAAGAAGAAGAAGAAGAAGAAGAAGAAGAAGAA